>OX235272.1:65303299-65349356 GCA_944472155.2 Trichobilharzia szidati
GCCAATTTCTGATTGAATAGGGACAACAGGTTTTCTTATTTTTCTTTGTTATAGTAGCATCATGATTATTTTTAAGTGAATAAGCTTCAGTCAAAAAAGGGTGAAAATACGTAGAAATGACATAAATGCAGTCTCATTTAGATGGTTGGAGGCTGAACAGTAACGTCTCTGACTGCAGCACTGGGTGACGCAGGTTCGAATTTCAGAAGGGACATGATTTCCTTCAAGGTTACAGATACGACTTACTGATGAGTGCCAACTAGCACGAAACCTAGGTCCAAGGCTTCCTGACGATTTCCTCCAACTATCTAATACCAACAATTCACAGTGCATCGTGATGGGGATCCACCTAGCATGGTGGCCACATTGCAAGCTTGACTGATAGAGTTCAGTCTGCACCGAAGATAGGACTAGACACATTACGACCTCATTTATCAGTTTCGACAAGGCAAGAAAGACGAAATTCAACATAAAACGATATTATCTTAATTCACAGATTACTAAATAAAATAATACTTGGAGTGCAAAATATAATGTAGTGTAAATTAGAAAATCAGAAAAATCTAAAGAACAAACATAAGTATGTCACTTTGATAATTGTCAGTATGTACTTTATAACAAAAAGGAAGTTGGTTTTAGTCCGGGTAAGTCATAAGAGGAGAATTATTTAGAGAAAAAAATAAATATGATGCTTTTTGCAGAAGAGATAACCTTTATGGTTTAGTACCTTAAGTGATGGATGCTTTGGAAACACTATCACTGATTGCCATACAATTGTAGCTAGCGGATAAGCCTCAAATATGGAGAAACATGCGTCTTAGATTTCAGCAAAACTTAAAAAGATGGCTGCAACGGAGAAAATCTCCTTTCCAGCAAAGTCCTGAACTAGGCTGAGAAAGTTGCAGATTTTGTTGCTATATAGTTTAGCCTAAGTAATATCAAAAGTTTAGCAAGTTGTAAACATGAAAAGGGATTATGAAAAGAAAACGAATTCGGAGTTCAAAAAATAGCAGTCAATTCACTAAGTTTTATTCTTTGAGTAAGTATAATGATGAACTCTGAAATTAAATTGAAAGTGAGACAAACCAATTAGTGACCACTCTTTTTCTGTGTACTTACACCATACTTAGTACTTTGTTGTTTTTATTTCTTTAAGATAATGAATGCTTAGAAAGTTCAGGCTTGTTAGGGTTCGGGGATACGATTAACATAAACTGTTTTCAACTAGGCCTTTGTATATGCAATAAGTGAAATCAGTCTGTCAACTTACTGATAACTTTTTTTCACTTCCATTCTGCTAAATTAACTGCATAATTCTTCACTCTTTGAGAGAAAAATTTACTTCCTAGCTGATACACTTCTACATACATCTCGATTAAGTACTGCACTGTCAATCAACAAGTGAGCTGAAATCATAATCATCATTGATTATCTAGTGGACTTCTTAAAGCAACACAGATGGAAGGCATATATAATGCTAATTAGTGAGGTAGGCAGATTTTCCTTAGCAGTTAACACCATCCTATTGTCTCCACCAACCAACACTTTCACTGGCGGGACATAGCACATCACTGTGTATTACGATAACCGTGTTTCATATGAACAGATGTAAAAACGTCTTATAATGATCCTTCCACAGCTTCCCCTATAAAAACATTGTTACGACTTTTACTTTCTGCAAATATTCAAGTTCGATCGTCTTCGTTCTTGTCATCATTTGAATGGCCAATCCACTGAAACGACACCAATCCAACGGCGGGACTAAACCATTCAATCATTAGTAGCGATGGACAGACAACTCCCTGGTTTTCAGTCATATCTGTAATTAAATGTTGAAATCTAACAACTGAAATAGTTGGAATAGTTACGTAGTCATTCAATTAGTACTACTGGCAACATTTTAGAAAACAAATTAGAGGAAAACAAACTATACGCATAACTCATTATTATTGTTCACTATGTTTTTTATCTTTATGAGATGAATTAACATTGGCAGCATTTTATAATTATACTTGCATATATTCACCATTATTTCTTATATTTGTGAAGATCAGTAGTTATAAAGTAAGGTCAAATTCATACCGATGTAAATTGTTTATGTAGTCATTAATTAAATCACAATTACTGTATTGTGCGTGATATGTATACAGTATATAAATTACTTCAGTATTGTCCTTTATATGTTTAAACAGTTACATTTATGAAAGCTGAACTGTATCATTGATTTATAAGTCCTGGTATCTCGTTTATGTATAAAAAATAACTATGCAGTTGTATAAGGTGGACATAGGTTCATTCTTTTGAGTATTTAACAGTCAAACGGGTCTAAAATGTTGTCTTTGTTTGTTAATCATGTAGCGTATTTCATACTCCATTCACCTTATCTTCAAAGCACAGTTTGCGCAGATCTGCGTGTTGAGGTACTTCTCACCTTCCTTCACATTGTGTTTCTTTGTGTTCCTTTCACATCTCCCATGTATCGTTACAACTCTGTACTATTTGCCTTCTCTGGCATCAAATGTATCTCCTTGATATTTAATGTTTTTATGCTGATGAACATCTCTTTATATACTACTAATAAATCTTATCAGTAGCACTCGCCACAAGTATACCAAAAACTCTTAATCTGTTGATATCTATAACCACTTTTTGTGGTGCTTCTCCACAGAATATTCCACAAGTTTTTTATAATACTATACGCTTTGAAACTACATTGGTTTGAACAAATTTGTTTCGCTAGTTTAAAGAAACAAATACGTAGGTGTAAAGTGCAAGGTAAAATGAGTTGAACATGCTACAAATGTCTACCAGCTAAAACGACGAATGAAATCTATCCTTAATATCACTGATTGTTGTTACGAGCTATGTAAGAGAGCATATTTTCTCTCTGGAATGGTCGCATCCACAGAAACTTCAGGTGATACGGTTGTGAACCAGTCACGGTAGTGCATATTTATCCATGCCTTATTTTCCTCTTGATTATGATACATTATCTTTTTTTCTGTCCACAATTTTCCTCTTTTGTCTTACCGTGGTACGTAGTATCCATACACAGTCCCTTCCAGAGTTTATTATACTTCTTACCCTATGTGGAGATACAAAATATGGCAACTTTGACCATCACATGATTGTTCTAGAATCTGTCTTGATTTTGTTTCTTTCGATGTGTCGAGTGATGTTATAGGGTATGTCGCTAAGTCATACAACGACATTAAACTATGAGTTAACAAGCATTTGGATATGTCTATTCTTATGTATTGGAATAGCCTAGTCCTGTTTGTCCACTTACAAAAGCCAAGAAGTGTTATTTGTCAGGTATGTTTTAAATGTAGCTTTTATTTTGTTAAATCAAGTGCTAGTGTTTGACTTAAACTTTAAATTAACTTATCGGTTTCACGACCTCTTGTCTAAGCATAGTTTACCCGAGCTTTCTCTGCTAAGATTTTTTTATAACTCATGAATTCAGACATTAGAGGCTCTTTCGAAACTGTAACCGCTGTCTTAAGTGATATGCGGGCAGAAGAGAACTCGTAGCTTCCTGATCCAGTTTTTCTATGGTTAGTTAATTTCTGACTATGGATACCGTGTCTCATTATAATACTGATCATTTTTCAAATTTCCATGAGAGTTAATTACCCTGTGTGATGCTTTTGCCTCTCGAAAATAGAACCTGTATTTTAGGCCCCTTAAAAGTTACTCAAGTTTGATATAATTTTGTAGTTATACCAGAATCTGTATTAGATCTGTGTTTAAATGCGCAAGAAAAAACGGAATTTAAAGTTAACACACTGAACTCACCAAGATCACAATTACAGGTTAGTTACTTTGCTAGTTAGCCTGTGTACTGCTGATGCTCAGTGTGTTTCAAGTTGCTTTAAATTACACATCTTTGTTTCAGCTGTAATGCTTAAACGAGATGCAGAGTTCTACCCTTTTCTTTGAAAAGACATAAAGTTGATGTTTTTAATAGAAATATTCTTAGCCAGCACACAGACTTTGGCTTTTCATTTTATCCAACCCTTATACCATTCATTTAATAACCTCAATATGATATTAAAGGTAAATTCCGACAGAGATAGTTCCACTGGTTCAAGACAAATATCTTTGTAATGACCTTTACTTCAAATGACTAAAAATTAAATAAGTACTTTAATTAAAGCTTTACATAAAGATTTTCTTCAATTATTAGCTTTTACCACAAGTTAAATCTTCTTTTTAATTCAATATATATAGTTAAAAGTAAACCAGCTCTTTATTATTCTCTAGCCAAAAAAGAAATCTTAATTATGTGGCGTCTAAGTCTGCTACGATAGAAACAAAAATTCATTCTGATTAATGCTACAAATGAAGTTCAGATAATTAACCCAAAAAATTGAAGAAAAAAAACCTTATAAGTTTATCACCTTTAACAGTAGACATTAAATTATTATCATTCATCTTTAGTGACTCTCTCCTTCGCTTTGTTAATATATACTACTGACTGATGTATGTTGTTGAAGACTACTCATGTCATCAGGTAGTGTTCACTAGCTATATATCGAAGTGATTTAACAGTCGAATATCAATGAGGTGCTCACTAGCGACTTGCCCTATTCAAGTAGGTAGTTACCTGGGGTTCTAGTGAGAAGTCGTGACCAGTAGGGTGCAGCAGGTCGGGTGTGAGGACAAATACTCGTCGAAGACATTGGCTAGGGGTCGCGCTATGTCGTGAATTGGCAGAAGTTAGAATTCATGGACCATTGGATCGGGTCCCAGTGGCTTAATGGTATACGAGCTCGCCTTGTAAACCAGAAGGTCCTGGGTTCGAATCCCGGTGGGTGCGTACTGTGAAGAGTCCCGAACTAGGACGAAACAGCTGTCCAGTACTCCCAGGTTTTCCAATGGTTCTCTAACTAATGTCAGCTCATGATGAAAATCCTGTAACCAAACTAATCCCTACAAACCAACACTTGAAAACCAATCTTTTCATTCAAGACAGAACATGTCTGGTTTAACTTTCTTCAGAGAGTTAAATCAGTTCGAAAACCTCACTACCCATAACGATCTGTAGAACATACTATCCTGCCACTTTGTTCACCTTCTTCATTGTCACTTATCATATTAGGTAGATGACACGTTGTAATTTGACGCAAGGTATGAGACATAGTTTTCAGTATAATCAGCAGTTATTTATTAAAAAGAATTTTACCATAGTGATAAGTAAAGCATTACACACCTGAACCACCATGTCACTCAATAAATACCTTCAAAGTTTGTGTACTTTTTACTTCCCCTTTATTGAAGCAGTAATATTGCTTGTTTATAATGGTATATAGTGGTCGCAAGTGAAAATTACAAATCTGCTGCTTGATAAATAATTACATAAAGTAGAAAGATAATTAAAACTACATCTAATACACAATTATCAGAAATCATTAAAGAATTAAGGTTCACTCTTATTATCAAATAAGCTTTTTACTTTTAACACAAGGAAAATATGTGAAAAATGTCTAAATGTTTACAGATAAGATAAAACATAAATTTTAATTCCGTTACCCTTTCTTATGTTTACTTCTTGCGTATAGTAAAGTTTAGGCCAAAGAAAAAAACACTGAACAGTTATGCATTGCTTCTAAAGAATACTATCAAATGGATCAACATTTAATTAGCTGATTTCATTCTTCACCTTTGTTTTTTATATTACATAATAACTATGATGGCCATGAAAGACATAACTACTAAGAAAAATGTTAATATCTTGAACTGACTTCCAGAAAGCATCAAAGTGTGTAGAATACTGGCATTAAATAAGTTGCAATTATTGTTTCTTGATGCATTGATTCAAAAAATCAATGAAATTTCTAAATTCTTGATAAAAATTGTTTTCATAGTTGAAGGATATGACGTCCTTCCACTAGAATGATGTACTTCTGAAACAATAAATTCATATATAAGCTATGTTAAATTACCGATAAAGAAAGACGTTTTTTGATTGGACACTAGTCAGCAACTAGTACAATGTGTCTAATCCTTTCTTTAATGGGGAGTGAATTCTATCGGTCAGGTTTGCAATGTGGCTGATAGAATTCAGTCTGCACCCAAAGAAAGGACCAGACATATAACACTAGTTACTAACTAGTATGCAATCATAGTATCCAATACAGTCCTACAGGAGGTCAATCGAGAGCCCGAATAGCTCAGTGGTAACGTGTCTGACTGCAGCACTGGGTGATGCGGGTTCAAATCTCAGAAGGGAAGTAAGTTCCTTGAAGGTTGAGAAGATACTCCCTGCTGACTGATGAGTACCAACTAGCACGAAACCTAGGTCAGATGGAGCTTTCTGTGGCCGATTGCCTCCAATCATTTAACACCAAAGAAAGACGTCTGCGACTAAGGAATAAACTCAAAAAATAGATTCATTTAAGTTTGAGAAATCTGAATTCACTTGAATGTGTTTACGTCAATAATATTTCTTCGAACTTTATTCTTATTATTCATTTCCTGCCACTTTAATTAAATATGAGATCCTGGTTCCTTGACATCACTTGACATAATAATGCAATATGTCGGTCTTCCTTGGAGCAATCTGTTTTAAATACCTTAAAGTTACTGCAGCTTTGCTTGTACATCGACTGTGATAATTATCAATAATGTTCACCAGGTTTATTGAAGATACATTAACTGATTTAAAAAGCATACCAGTTTTTAAAGATAACAGTGGTAACTAATTAAAATACTGTTATTATTATACAGCTAAGGAAATGAATTCTTAAGTCGTCTATAATTAGAAGTTTCGACCTAACGACCCTAAAATTTATGAGATATATAATATGTTATTAAGAATATCTTTTAAGCTTTAAGACACTTTTGAACGCTTTATCACTTAGCAACCTTACTTAATTCATTTTCCATTTACACTCTTTGTTCTACTCAACCAATGAGAGAATACCTAGATGAATATGTTTCAACCTTAAGGGGATTTTAACGAATTTCTTAAGTTTAATTTCTATATAGCTTCATATTTTTCTCACACTTAGTAAAGTTAACAATGTACTATCTTTTGACACAATTAAAGTTACAAACGGTTTACTATTCAGTATGAAATTCAGTCGTTAAGAAATCAGTTGTGTGAAATGCTGTACAAGGTTTGAAACAGAGGTGAATGATTTCAGCAGGAAGCTTTCACTGGTATTTTTGTAGACAAAAACTTCACCACAAACTCCAAGATAAAGTGAGCTTTTAGAATTCTCCACTGATGTGACAACTATATGTGCTGATGAACTACAACGTGATTGGTTGTCTCGACAGATTTTCGCATTTCCTTGTTTACCTGTATTAACATTAGGTGTATAATGTAATTGATATCAACATAAGTAAACAATACGATAGGAAATTGTGCCGAAAGAACCGGTCATGTAGAAGGACATCGGGAAAGGCATTCATTGAAAGAATGATGAATTATGAAAGCTCCCCTCATCTTGTAGTTCTCAATGGAGGTGTTGCCTAGTAAGACGCTGAAAGCTTCTCGATTAAACCATTCAGCCTATAAAACACAACTACACAGAAAGCAGCAGAATGAATTGGTGATAAATTAATCTGTAAATAAAAACGACAACTATCTTAGTTTAGAATCTAAGCTTTCTGAACGGCACTAATATAAACTGGAATCACACCAAATAATAGTCATCGTATAGGGTCACTAACGGTCATAAGAACTCACAAGTGACGAGATTAAAACGCAAAAGCTGAACAGTATTAAATTGACTTCTATATCTTCAGTAAGCCAGTAGTTATGCAATGCAACGCAATATTACAGTCATTTTCCTTTTGATTGTCTACGGTTCTTTAGTTGATGCAGGTTCCTCAGGAAATCTATCGTATAGATTGTGTTTCGAATAATTTTCCCCTTTCACTAATCACTGACTGACTTCATGCTTAACTTTCATTATAGCTACCTCAGTAGTTACCGTCTAGTCTTTAAAGTTTGAAGTGATTACTAATAAGGCTATATTTTTTGTCGAAAGTGATTACGTTACAGATAACATTTTGGTTTACTACCCGTCAACAACAATTCACTTACCTCGAGGATAGAACTTCAAACCTTAAACAAACTAAGTGTTCTTCACTAGGGTGGAAAATATTTTGTATTGGACTTAGTTAAGTCACTGAAATGAAAACCGACAATATGATTCTGTTAAATGCCGAATGATAATCACCACTATAGAACTCACTACTAGATTAACAGGCGAAGTAATCAGTTACTTCCAGAGTTTTATATATTTTTGATCCGCAAGAGAGTTTAACGGTGAACTTCTAGTCTCTATTCAGAGACAAAAGCAGTAGCGTTGCATTCTCATAAATTTGTTCCAGTTTATGAATGTATATTAATTGGTATAAATTAGGAATAAAAATTAATACAGTGACTTGAAATACTTAATACAGCTTTTTTATTTAAAATCAGAATCCCAATAACCCACTTTTTTCTGATTATTCCTCCTATACTCTAGCCAATACTTGGAATCCTTGTATGAATCTCAAAGTTACTTAATAATCTATGAATCTGTCTACAATATGACGCAAGCATTCATTGTACAAGATGGTGTTGTTTTCAAGTTCAACCATTAATCATGCGTTTTATCATCTTTGCTTACAGAGGAAAAAAACAGCACGCATATACGCTCAATCGTCTCTTCTGTGCAAAAGAATTAAACAGTCTCATTCAAAACTATTTTGTATAATCTTCTTTATGTTTTTATAACTTCTCAACTATGTACAATTTTATGTAAATTATTTATTTTTATTTCTCCTCATTTTACTTTACATATCTCTATTCATATCAGTATTTTGAAGTTTAATCGACGTTTTATTCGCAGTCACCCAGACAAAATAAGTTTAAATGTTCCCGCCTGTGGACAGTCAAATGTATGGAACTTGTGTACACATGAAGAAAAAAAACTGTCATCAGTGATAATAGTGACGATGATGATGATGTATTTACGTAGGCATATTTTTTTTATTTTGCCAGAATTATTTTGACAAAATTTTGATTTCATTTGTAAAAATTTCTTTCTCTTTTTTGAATGATTTTCCTAAAAGGAAATGAATTTTTAAATTTTCAAAAAACACTGTTCTCAAAAATTTCCTCTGATCATGATATCATCAAAATCTTGGCTGAAACACTGAATAATTAATGGTTAATAAAACGCACAAGTTGAAATACACAAATGCATCATGTCGGTAACTTTTTAAAGGATCCTTTATAATTTCGTCATGGTTATTCAAGAGTTTATTCATAAAAACCATTGAAGACGATTATAACACTGAGAGCTAAATAACAATCTAGGGATGAGTGAGTTTAGTATACGTAAAACAGATAGAGCTTTTCATATAGGTGTAAGACTTGGGCGCTGGGGTAGTAGGTGATTGCATATGATTTTTGTTTATTATATATATATAACACAGTGAAAGAGTATTATTTACTGGATGACGTTTCGAACACAATTCATTGTTCATAATCATATCAGTTATAATCACACTCTAACAACAGAAGACAAGGGCCAGGCAACAGATCGTTTCTTAAGGAAAATCAACACATATTTATAGATTTTAATGTACATTATTGTAGATTATTGTCAGTAGAAAATACAGTCTTTTGATTGGTTGTTTCTCACAGAAAGTTAACCTTGCATCTCTTTGTGGCTGTGTCAGATCATCCATATGCTAACTGTATCCGCCTACGCAAAGCCTTTGTTCTCATTTACCCACCACCAATATTGGGGACATAAACATTGACGTCAACTACTGTCTACCAACTTTGGCTAGCAGCCAGCTCTCACCACAACACTACTTCAAAACTTGAGTTTCATAGTTTTCTCTACTCTTTCCTATTTGTCGTCATAGGGGTAGTAGAATCTTCCAGATGTCCTTGTGGACAGGTGCTGAATCATTCCTACTACACGTGTTTGCAGTTGATTCGATAAACAAAGCTTCCGTTATCAATCTCTCCCTTCATCCAGTTACATTAGATTTTAAATGTGTCATCTCATCCCATCCTATTGTGTGGTTGTGTTTAATTGCATGTAGTAACATAGTTGAACTGTTCTCCAGATTTCTTATCTAACTCGGGTCAACTAATCTAGATTTTGCTAGGTTTTTATGCTCGGCTAGTCTGATTGCCCCTGTTCTACTACTTTGGCCTATGTATTTGACCTGACAGTGATTCCAGCAGGGTATTATGTAAACTAAATTGTTTTGTTTAACTGGCTCCACAGGATCCTTTAACCAACAAAGCTTGTTTCTAGTTGAGTTTGTGGGTTTAATATCACTTTTATTCCTGCATTGTTAAGAATTCTGCGTAAGGTATCCGAGGTTCCTTCTATGTACAGAAGTATTACTGATGAGGATTTAAATTCCTAATTGTTGGTGTTGTCATTATTCTGTGCACGTTTGACACTCATGTCGTCATTAATATTATTATTATCACTATCATTACCAATATTAATAATAATAATGGTAGTGATAGTGATAATCTAGATTAGTTGATTCGAGTTAGATAAGAAATCTGTAGAATAGTTCAACTATGTTACTTCATGCAATTACACACAACCACACAATAGAATGGGATGAGTTGACATTTTTAAAATCTAATGTAACAGGGTGGAGGGAGAGATTGATAACGGAAGCTTTGTTTATCGAATCAACTGCAAACACATGTGGTAGGAATGATTCAACATCTGTCCACCAGGACATCTGGAAGATTCTACTACCCTTACGACGTCAAATAGGAAAGAGTAGAGAAAACTAATAGACGAAAGTTTTGAAGTTGTGTGATTATAACTGATATGGTTCTGAACAATGAATTGTGTTCGAAACGTCATCCAGTAAATAATACTGTTTCCCTGTGTTATATATATCTAATAAACAAACTATTATGGAATTAGATAGGGCTTTATTTAACACTTATTTTTAACCAAACACACATCAAACAGTAGATATGTAAAAATGTATTAATGACTGATATTCTTAAAATATATGTGATTATAATCATCGTTTAATATCAAGCGATAAAACAAATAATGTCATATATGAAACACTTCATAGAATGGGTGGGTCTCGGAACAAAAATCTTAAGTTAATGGGAATATTAGGCAAATAGAACATTAATTAAAGTAGTGAGAAGTTTGATAAGATAGATTTTAGCATAGCAAAAACTACATTAACTTAAAATAATAAATAGGCCAAGTAATATAATACTGGAAAATGTTCAAAAAGGAAAATAAAAATAATAACAATCGTAATAATGAAGTAAAGGTACGTAGATTGAATAAATAAAATGAAAAACAAATAAATAAAGAAATGCACACCAATTCTGCGGCCAAGGCAGAAATAGGGACTGTGCATACTTCTTAACTGAACGAAAGTCTGGCTTGAATTTAATGAATGGCCAAAAACTTCTCTGTCTTCATGAATTCGGAACAATGAAACTGCGTAGAGTTAGCATAAATTCGATAGATCTTAAAATCATGATCAGGGTCGGTAGAATGATGAATTTCGTTCAAGTGCTCCGGAATAGAGCTACTCAAGCCCTTCCCTTTTCCTCTGTAAAACGATTCAGTAATGTGCCCTCCTGTCTGTGTACAAAGCATTCTTCGGTTACGGCCAGTTTAACTTGCTACTTGGGAGCAAGCCAGCCGATAGATACACGTGAAGGCGCCCTAACGAGGAAGCTAATCTTCTATAGAGATGGAGAACAACTTACTGCTGGTGAATATCAGCTGAACTTTATCTGCAAATAACGTCGTGCTTACTGATTTGGAAAGAAGATTCTTGGGCCTTCCTGAAGCCTAATCACCTCTGAATTCCAGATTCATGGAGATGATTTTCTCTGAAATTGAGTTAGTGACCAGTTTAGAATGTATATACTTCATGATTTTATCAATGAGTCGGCTTGAATAACCGTTTCCAACAAACACGGTTTTTAGGAAATAAAGTTCAGCGTCAGTTGAATCAGAACTACAAATACTTCTTATCTTATAGCAGAGGGAATAAATCAGATTACTTTTCCCGGAAATGGTCACCCAACTGCAGAAATTAGTTAGCTGTCCATTCCACGTACTTGTTCGGTGGACGGAAATCCTCCATTATATCTACTGAGGAACACATAAAGAAAAGGGAATGCTTAGTGTGGATTGTTTTTCTATTTTAAGTTGTAAAGAAGGATGGTAGTTGTTGGATAATGGCAAAATATCATCAAGTACTACGTCCCTGTTACAAATAACGAAACTGTTATCTATATATCTTCTTTGAGTATCAAAGCAACGAATAGTCTGAATAAGCTGAGTGTTTTCATCCTTTGACATAAAGCAGTCAGCCAGCACTAGACCCACTAGTGGTCTTATCGCAATGCTATCTTTCTTATTATAAATCTAGACTGAACGTTGAAATTGCATCTAAATAAGAGTTATGTGAGGTAGAATGCTAACAACTCTATGTTTAGACTATGCAAATTAATGTGACTGCATATATAGCAGACAGTGTCTGTGAGAAGTACATTAGTAAACAACAGGGTTACATCTAATGAGAACATGACTTTGTCTGAGACACTGAAACCTTTAAATCTAATGTACGATATCGTATGATTCTGCTTTGATGCTTAGTGAAAAATATGAATAGACAAATTTGAATCTTTTTAGTTTTACTTCAGTAAATATGAATAGTTTGATAGCTCTCAACATTATCCGAATCACATCCATACAATAACATATAATTTCATCGTTAGTATTTTGATATTATTATACTACTTAGACGTCGCATGTAAATGGCACATCTTCACAGCTTCCACTGTATGAACTTAGAAATTTTGCTCAACTAATTTGTATCCAGCATGTTTGAGTGTATGGAAAATGCTTTAACCTTGAGGCTATATTCTCTCCTATTCCTCCTCTCTCTGCTTCGAAGAACTGCTGACTGAAACTTTCTTAAAATGAAGTCTTTCTACTTATAAGTAATACGGTATTGTATAAAAACACCTAAGATTAAAATTCTCTGCTTGAGAGATACGTTAATCAGGCAAGCCTGCTTTAGATAAATTCTTAAACTGTTATCTATGGAACCTTTAATATATCAACTGACAAATTTCTACAGTTGGGTACCCATTGGTCGAAAACGAAACCTGATCCGGTCGCTTGCCACTCGTATTCGGCGCATATGTAGCCCTGATACTGTGGAAGATGAGCTATACATCTTGAGGAAAGTCCTAATAGAAAATGGATTTCCACCACGTTTTATAGATAAGAATATTCATTCAAATCCTAAAAAACGTGAGTTATCAACCGTACCCAAGAAGACACTTTACATGTGCTTGGAATTCAAAGGGGACTTAGCTTCCGATATCATGAAACGGAGGATATCACAATCCCTAAAAAGAACATTCCCTGCTGCATCCCTGAGAATAGCCTTTTCTAGTCGACCATTATTGTTCAATAACCTGAAGGACAAAATCCCGCTGTTGACCAACTCTATGTGTGTTTATCAATTCACCTGCTCTTGTGGAGCTAGGTATATCGGTCGTTCGACACGAGTTTTGTCCAAGAGGGTGCAAGAACACTATCCTGCATGGTTACGAAAAGGTGGTAGTGGAGCAATAAGAAGCGCGATCATTGAACATCTGGTCGATAATGATCACCCTATCTCTATAGCCTCCGCCTTCAAAGTCATCTACAAGGCAAAGAGTAATCTACCCAAATCCCTACGTACCCGACTCATCTGTATTGCTGAAGCTTTGGCTATCGAAACAGAAAAGCCAGAACTCTGTGTACAGAAGAAGTTCGTTCAACCCCTCCAACTTTCATGGTCTTAATCCCTCTATGCTAAAGTATGGTAATCCCCAATCATACTTTAGCTCTACCAACTCTCCATTTTTTCATTTTTTCATTTTTTGTCTATTCAATTTGTATACTCTTCCTTATTAAGTCAATTGTTACTATTACTACTCTCACTTTTAATTGTCCCCGGTATTATTTCACTTGTTCCACTTGTCATTCTAAATCAATTCCTTTATGCAACATTAAATTCTATGCTATTAAATTTCACACAATATTACGTAACGTTTTTATTTTTTCGATTTGTCTACTAATCTTATAATTGCACACCTTTTTCAAGTTCCATCCATCCTATGAATTATTCTATATATGACATTAATTTGCTTTGCCACTTGACCTTTAACTACGATTATAATCACAAACATTTTAGTTTTAATTGCACTTCATATTATTATTATTTCATGCATTCACACCTATGTTTCAATTCCCTCACCGGATATAACTTCTTAAAAACCATATATATACGATTGTACAGCTTGATGATAAATTCGTTGAAAAGAGTCTCTTCGCTGAATCATTTGTTTTGATTTTCTATAAATTAGAAGTTTATCTCGAAATCTCTTATTTAGCATAATGTTAATTTACTAATACTTTAATCTTCGTTCTAGTCTAAATTTTCGCTATACAGTTTATTCAAAATATTCATTGAAACAAACTGAATGCCATCATACTTAATAAAGTGAAATTATCATTGTCGAAGTTGTAATCTTCAAAACTAATGTATGTACCAGTTCATTAAACCAAGAAGCCAAACAGCCTAATGCAACCCCAATGATTTTAGTACACAAACTTTCTTGAAGAACCGCTGAAACACGTTTGACGCTCTTGATTTGTAATAAACCTATAAACATAATAAGTGTGAAACAGCATAAATTATTCTAAAAAATTTACATGTCTGAAGTCTTATACCTTTTTTGTTCTTTGTCAATGACGCCAATAACACATTTTAACGCATTTCTAATTATTTTAAAAGTTACACTAATATTGACGTCAATATGGAAATTTGAGACTAAGCGTAATCACTTATCAGAATGTAACCTTCATGAAATACTACTAGTGTATAAAGTTTTGAAACTGTTTTCTTTAAATTTTCGTTGCTTCATAAACGCTCTAAATTCGAACTCTTTTATTAGCTTGCCTTATGATTACCCATAGACTTTCATTTTCCATTAATATCATCTGTTCCGTGTCACCTTCAGAAGCTGAACTCGTCGCTTCTCATTCGGATTTCATTCAAGAACCTGACGTATCACAGTACCTGGATATCTCCTCAGCATATATCCAGTTTATTTCCGTTTTCTTTTTGCATATTTGTTATTGGTGTAGTCTGAAATGCAAGGGTTAAATGACAGTCTTAATGAAGAAATCCACGTCCATTGGTGACTAGATGTATCTAGTTAAGGATTTCCATAAAATACACTTTACTATTGACGCTGAGAAAAAAATACCAGGAATCCCTTATATTTTTTCTACGTTTGTTGAGTAGTTTTTCATTTCTATATGTCCAAACCAAGTTCACTTTTAACGGTTTGAAAAAATTTGGGCATTGGGTATATGATATTCATTATAATAAAGGTTTTTGTATTTCCCAATGAATGAAAAACAAAACGATATTGTTTTTACTGATGCTTCGCTATTTAATACCACTAATAGCTTTATCAAAGTATTATTAAACCGGAATTTACAAAATCTCAGCATATATATATAAACAAAGAGTTAAGGGGTGAGAAAATAGACTTAGGTCAAGTTAAAATAACAATGAAGATCACTAAACCAAATAACAAAGGTAATAGTACATCTGTTATGGTATCAAAACAAAGTTTACTAACTTGATCATCGTTCGTTAGTCTGGGGTCATTTTTCGTTGTCAAGTTGGTCAATTGGTAAAGATAACAAAATCAAAATCAAGTGTAGATTGTTGGATTTGATCAGTGTTTAAAATTATAAAGGCAGTGTGTGTTTACATAGTGAACTTGCATATCACATTCGTGTTGATTTTATCACTTCATGGGGGAGGGAGGTGTTGTAACCAGGTCAGATTCTGTTTTAGTCCATCATTCCTATTCAGGCAATTTGGATTCCACTTGATATGAAGTGCTTCTGATATTAGACGTTCTTTATGATTTCTGAAGTTTTTCTGGATTATTTCAATATTGTCAAAATCAATTTTGTGGCCTGATTCTATAGCGTGTAGACCTATGGCTGATGATTTTTCAAGTTTTTCTAGTTCAACCGGATTTCTCGGTGGTCGAACAGATGCTCTACGGTGTTCATTTCTTCTGATTTTGATTTCTCGAGATGTTTGTCCGATGTATATCGCATCACATTCCAAGCATTTTATTTTATAGACACAATTAGATAGAGAATCTTTAGGGATCTGGTCTTTTATATGGACAAGGTTGTTTCGTAGTGTGTCTGATGTTTTAAAGAAAACTCTAATGTCAAGCTGATTGAGTACTCTTCTGATATCATCTGACGTCTCTGCTCTACATGGAATGACGACTGTCGAGGTCCATGTTTTCGGAATGCGTTTTCGGCCATAATGTCTGTGTTGATTTTGTTGATGAAGTTCGTTGGGTAGTTGTTTTGCTTGAGAGTTTCAGTAATGTTTGATATTTCTTCTTCTTTTTCTTTCTCGTCGGTTATGAGAGAGTGTGCTCGTCTAAGAAGACTTGAAACAACTGAAATCTTTGCGCTGATGTGGTGTGATGACTTGAAGTCTAAATATTTATTTGAGTGGGTTTTCTTCCTGAATATGGATATACTAAAATGTCCGTTTTCCTTTCTCTTAACTAGGCACTCTAGAAATCGTAGTTCACCGACGTCTGATTCTGCTTCCGAAGTGAACTGGATTCTGGGAGATACACAGTTTATGTTCTCCAGGAATGAATTGTGTAGATCTCGTTTTAGTACTACAAAAGTATCATCTACATGTTTTAACTATATTTTAGGAGTGAGTATGTTTGAAAAGATGTTATTTTCGAATTTATTCATTTAGACATTTAAATTTTTGCAGCAAACACCATTTAGTTTACTATCTATTACTCATCATTATAAGCATATATTTTAATCACATGTATGTTATGTGTCAAAAGGATACAACATGTGATGACTCAAATTATGTTTAAAAAAACACTTTTTAAAGGTCTGAACAAAATTATTTCTAAATAGACTAAGCAAAATATAGACTCTTGTGGACAACTTGAAAAGAAATCTAGGTATGTTCAGCAGACGATGTACCCTTTTCAAAAGTAAAATAAATTTGAAGAAATGGTCCACACCGACTTCTTGATTAAACATAGAGAGTAAAGTGATTAAGCCTGTGGATTACTTTACTTGGTTAGTAAGTTGCATTAGCCTTTATGGGCGGACTGCTGACGAAATCTCCGCAGCGACTGTGTGTGGCGTCTGTCAAACTGAACAAATACATTTCCTCTCTACTTCTTATTTCAGTCTCTCTTCGTTAGTCCTATTCTACTTCAATCACGTTCAAAATGAAAGTTGCCTAAATTTTAGTCAATGCATTTCATCTGCGAATCAGATGCTTGAATATGAAACGTACCCCAGTATTTTTAAAATTCAAATTAGTTGTTACTAATATTCGGAAATTGTTCAAACACAGGGATATACACAAGGCAACATGGATTTCACCAGATGGACACACCAAAAACCAGATAGACTTCATTTCAATCTCAAGGAAGTGGAGACGGAGCCTACTGGACACAAGATCGAGGAGAGGAGCAGATGTGGATTCAGACCACTATCTAGTACAAGGGACTTTCAAGGTGAAGCTAAAAGCCTCGAGGATACCTGGGGATAGGCCACAATGCAAGTTCAACACTCAAAAACTGAAGGACACAACCACAAAGGACACTTTCACTGCAACTGTCAGAGCAAAGCAGGAAACACTACGTGGCATCACTGAGGAATCATGCGTGGAAGACCATTGGAACTCCCTGAAGGTGATTTTCAACGAAACGTGTTCAACGGTTTCAGGAAGAAAGAAGAGACAAGATAAGGAATGGCTTTCAACGGACACTTGGAAGCTAATAGAGGAGAGGAGAATGGTGAAAGAAAAAATGATTCAATGCAAAGACGGACAAGAGAAAGAGACGATGAGCTCAACTTACACAGCACTGGACAAAGAAGTGAAGAAGAGTGCCAGGAAGGACAAAAGACAATTCTACGACAACCTGGCTACTGAAGCTGATAAGGCAGCAGGCAAAAGGGACCTGAAGACACTATATCAGATAACCAAGTCCCTATCCGGGAAGGGATCAACACAAGTGAAACCTATAAAAGACAGCCGAGGGAACCCAATTACCAAAGAAGAAAGACAGATTAAACAATGGATGGACCACTTCAAAGGACTCTTGAACCGACCACCACCTACAACCCATCCAGAAATACCAACAACAGCACGTACACAACTGCAAGTCGACACCAATCCTCCAACGAAAACTGAAGTCATGAATGCAATCAAGCTTCTGAAAGCTGGAAAGGCAGCTGGACCAGATGGAATACCCCCGGAAGCATTGAAAGCGGACGGAACGACAGCAGATATGCTGACTCCATTATTGCAAAAGATCTGGAAAGAGGGAAAGGTGCCTACTGACTGGAGGAAAGGTTACCTCGTGAAACTACCAAAGAAGGGCGACCTAGGACTCTGCAAGAACTGGTGAGGAATCATGCTCCTGTCGACGCCAAGTAAAATCCTGAGTCGCATCATCCTGGAGAGAATCAAGGACGCGCTGGATACAGAACTCCGACCAGAACAAGCTGGATTCAGGAAAGGCAAATCATGTTCTGACCAAATTGCAACTCTACGCATCATCATCGAACAAAGCATGGAATGGCAATCAAACCTCTACCTCAACTTCATAGACTTTGAGAAGGCCTTCGACAGCGTTGACCGCGAAGTAATTTGGAAACTACTCGAGTACTACGGCGTACCCCAAATATTCATCAACCTTATTCAACAGCTGTACGACAACGGCACATGTCAAGTGATCCACAACGGAAAACTCAGCGAGGCGTTTGGAGTAAACACAGGAGTCAGACAAAGGTGCTTATTATCACCAATGATATTCCTAATTGTGGTGGACTGGATTATGCGTCAGACAGTGGGAAACGAGAAGACAGGGATATCCTGGACCGACGTGAAGAATCTAGAAGACCTGGATTTCGCGGATGATTTATGTTTGATGTCACAAAAAATCGAAGACTTACAAGCGAAAACCGACAAACTGGTCGAAGAAGCAGCCAGAGAAGACAGGACTCCAGGTGAACATAGACAAGACGGAGGTTATGAAAATAACCAACCAACAACAACAACAGCAACATCCAGCGCCAATCACCATCAACGGGAGGGATTTGAAAGAGGTTACTTCATTCACTTATCTAGGGAGCATTGTCTCAACTACAGGAGGAACGGACGACGATGTCAAATCGAGAATCGGGAAGGCGAGAAACACATTCATCAACCTGAAACCAATCTGGAAATCTTCGTCACTCAGCATCAACAACAAAATTCGGATTTTCAATACAAACGTCAAGTCAGTTCTTCTATACGGATCAGAAACTTGGCGGGTCACCAAGAATATTTCCAACAGCCTGTTGCAGACCTTTACCAACAACTGTCTCCGCTCTATACTGAAGATCAGATGGCCGGAAAGAATCACCAACAAGAAACTATGGGAACAAACAAAACAAGAACCAATCGCTTAACAAATATGCAGGAGAAAGTGGAGATGGATTGGACACTCACTGGCTGAGGAGGCCGCTGGGTGACATCGCGCGTCAGGCCATAGCTCGAGTGGAACCCGAAAGGGAAGCGGCGAGTGGGACGTCCAAGGGTGACATGGAGGAGATCGTGTGAAGAGGAGTTGAAACAGTATGGACTAACATGGATGCAAGTGAAAAGTACAGCAGAAGACAGAAGCAAGTGGAGACGTGTAGTTGAAGCCCTATGTTCCACTAGGAACCCAAGGGAACAATAATAATAATAATATTCAGAAACCCATGCAAAAAATACTATAGTTATTGTTGGTGAGTTTATCAACACAGATTATGTTGATGATTGTAAATATGTATGAGACTTAAAGTCTCGTACGAACAAACTCCTTACATTCAATACCATTTAAGTTAATGATTAGTCTGACGAGGTTGAGTGTATTACTTGAGATCGCACGAAAAGCTTGCAGCGGAAGTGCATCAAGTATTTAAAAGGCTTTATCTTCATAAGAATAAGGCTAATACTGATAAAAAAAGAAAATCACATGTTTTAAAAACCTCAGTGTTTTCATTTCTAAATATCTACAAAAACGATAATAAACGTGTTAATATTGTTAGAAAATTAAGTGAGTGATCTTTTGATTTTCAAAATAAATAAGTTATGCGTCAGTTTTTGTCTTAAAATAACATTTCAGTGCTGCATTCGTTTGAAAATCTATTTTCGTTTGTTTTAATTGTTTAAATTTATAACAACGAAGTGATTCGCGAAACTCAAAACCATTGTCATGTGATCAATCTCTGCTTCCTATTTTTGATTGTTTACTAGGTTATATATGTAATAGATATACTTCATTAAAAACAAATTAAAATGACCTAACTTTGAAGTGTGTTAGACAGTTTGAATTATTCGTATTTTTAATATTCTTACTATTACTATTATAACCTATGTTGAATACTTTTAAACCTATGTAGTAATGTTTTTTTTCCTTCACGTCCCCAGTGGAACACTCGGACTCAAGCTAGTGGCTTGAAGTTTCTGTAGCAGTGTTTAATTTTTACAGGATGGGGTTACTAGCCTCATGCCCAACCTTTCCTCTTCACCAGCATTATCTCTGGCTTAGCAAGGTAAAGGAGTGCGTCGGCCAGGGATCGAACCCCGGACCATGTGCATGGTCGGCGAGCGTCCTAACCGCTATGCCACCGACGCATGATGTAATAATGCATATCTTAATTCCATTTCGACTGCTAAAAATGTATTAATTAACAGATGAAAGCCGCCATATGCCTGTTGTATTCTAAGCTACCGGACAAATTACTTAAAATGAACTTCATGCATCCTATTTTTTTACAAAATGATAATTATTCATCAAGACATTTTCATCAGTCGTAATTCCATTGAACTTCTTCAATAAATACTTATCATCAAAAACAATCACTGACTTCATATCGGATGACTTCATTGCATGCAACTGTAATTTTAGGTTAGTGATCTACCTAAGAAATGAAAATGTGCACTATCATACACGTTGTGTATTATATTTGTGTAAAACTTTCCTACCGGTAGGTTATCATCAGTTGTGTCTTTCTTCACAGTATTAATTCATACATTACATCTGTTCCACAGCAGTGTTGATTCTGAAGATATCCTCTAAATTAGTCTTACTCGCACTTACCCATTTGCATCGAAAATAAATTGTTTGCTAAGATTCTAAGCATATTATGAATAATGACAGGATGTCTAACGAATATAAATTGATTTCACTTGTATAATAAATCTAATATCGTAATATTCAAAGTGATCATTGAGTTTTGTTTGCAGTATAATGAATACACGGCGAAGTTAAAGTATCAGAGCCATAGTCAAGGTCTTTCAAAAGTTGACCTTCAAGAACAGATTAGATAAAGGGAATGATATGAAACGTCATTCTAAATCAAATCATGTCTGCCTTTTTGAACTTGGAGAGGGCAGATACAGTGTTCTGCTTATTTATTAGGTACTTTTTCTGCAAATCTATACTGCTAGGCAGGGTTATGGCTTCTCAGATTAAGCTTTAGGGTTAAAGTTACCGCTAGGAGTTGGGATTATGGTAAGAGTGAGAGTAGGTTGAAGAATAGTGTAAGAAATACCACTGGATCTCAAAGTACCATGACCTACGGTCACCTGGATGAATAAATATACAGTGTATGGTACGATTTCTCCACAGATCATCTGTGTGGTAACTGATAGACATTCTTAAAACACATAAGCTAGAAACCTACAGTGTAAAATCATGTTTGCAATAATTTTAGTGTATTTTTTAGCGGTTATGTGACTTTTTGTATCTGAACTCTGATTGGTTGTTCAGGGTCACTGTGGTTTTGGCTATGATAATGTAACTTTGCCGACTACACGGATAGTCGATGAGGTTATTTGTTTGTGACTCGCTATTTAGAATATACAAAATAAACAGAACCAATGACTAAAGTTGGTGACGTCTAATGTCTCTAACTGGATAACGTATTAAATCTATACCTCCCTTTTTCTTAAGTACTCTCTACTTCATTTATATGAGCTTCTTACTATCTAATCGAGTTTTACTGTCAGTCATTTTGTTAAACCTCTTCTTTGGTGTTGCTAAGGTCTAACAGATGTTTTTAACAATAAACCAAATATACACCATCCCACTTTTATTCAATCTTATAGTCACATAGTGAATATCCTCTTTCCTACAGCCGCTACTATTCAAATTCAGTGCAAACTCTCACTTACCTTGTCAATATTTAAAAACATTCATTCTACTGTTATTCAACTAAACAAGCGGTTACCAAATCATGTGTAGACTTAATTACTGAATACTAAGAGAAGTTCCTATCCTTGACGAACAGATGAAATCAAATTAATTAGAATAAATCCAATGACGAGTCAATTCTAATTTCTGTTGCCCATGACTGACAGTCCCCCTTTAATTCACGAATTGATGCAAGTTAGAAGAGATGACCCATTGTATTCCGTTCCTTTAACTGAAAGGTCAACCAAATCGACTTGTAACTTTAAGGTCCTGGGTTCAATTCCTTGCTGGATCATGAGAGAGTAGCACTGAAGAGTCCCGGACAAAGACGAAACAGCTGTCCAGTGCTACTTGGCTTTCAGTGGTTCTCTAACTGAAGTTAGTTCGTGATCACCCTGGAAATCTAAACTAAAACTTACTGATTCTATAAGTAAAATAGGCCACCCAGTGAACACTACTAATTGGATCAAGCAAAATGTCGAAACGGTGTAAATCATTTTTCGATGTGAGTCTGTTAACGAAAACACATGGCAGAACTATTCAAGTTATCCCTCAAAAAACATCATGAGTTCTTCAATTTGCAGATGCCCAGTCATTTGCTTCCTGTTTTCCGAAAAACGTAATCAGGGACTCGTTAGAACTACTTACAAGTGGTAATAAAAAGATGAGTAAAAAAGTTTGTTGTATTCGCAAAAGCCTTTGTCTTGAATGTCCAGTATGATTCATCCAGTAGATACAAAGAATAAAAGGTTTAAATATTGTGCTTTTACTGCCTTCTTCAGTGTTTCACTAGAATTTCCTACGTTTTCAAGCCCTATACAAAGTGCTAACATTTCCTGGTATTATTCGTGATTGTGTAACAGTTATTTCTTTGTTGTATGCGCTTCACAGCAAAAAGGATAAATTATGTCCAGAATAGGTAGAAATTAGTCATGGATTTCTACCTTAATGAAAGTGATCACAAGTGATGGTTGATTACCATTATTTATACTGATTTCATAACACACCTAATTTCCAGTTTTTTACTTCTCCTATATTTTTATAATATATTAAAATTTCAAAAACACAGTTTACCAGGAGATAGTTGTGTTACAATAATTATTCTCTTATCACCCCTAATAAACACTATGCAGTCTCTTGGTGCATGTACAACAGTTGACTTTCACTATTTTATAAGGCCTTGTATGATTTTGTTATTGTAATATCTATTTACTTGCTTGTGTGGAACAACGTATATCGGCCGTACGCAGCGTCATGTCCGCAAACGTATTCTGGAACATTTTCCAGCTTGGTTAGCCATAGGAGGAAAGAAGAATAATAGCAGCTCCATCTTCGAACACCTTGTCAACTCTGGACATCGAGCACCCCCTGCATCAATGCTTAACAGTGCTACACAGAGTTTCTCAATATCGTACAAAAGGACTTTGCATACGCCACCTGTACATAGATGAATCATTAGCAATTCGGTATCTGAAACTGGACCTCTGCATACAAAAGCTCCACATACATTCTCTCGTCATCCTAATTTTGCTTCTTTTCTATTATGTAAGTTTACTACTATTATTATCATTATTATTATTACTTCATAATCATTGTGATTCCCATCATCCATATTTTATCATCACTGTATTACTGTTTATTAATAATATTGCGTTTTCACACAGATTTTATATAAAAACGCTTTATCGTCTTTCCATTAGTCCATTCAACACAATCTTATTGATTATTCATTATTTCACACTAATTACGTCATGTCAACTTCTCCCTCTTTTCTAACTTCCAACTAGTCACCCCTTCTATGTCACACCTTACATTACGTAATACTTTTTTCGAGGGAAAATTTTACCAGTATCTGACTGGTCCAATGATTTCTTTATTAAATATAATTACGATTGAACAGTTTATGAAAATGAATCGTCGAAAAGAAAATTTTCTTAGCTGTTTACGTCCTTTTCTTCTGATTCAATGTGGAATATCTCGTTCATATCTATTATTATCTTGAAACCTGTGGTATTTATAGAAGTTTAGTCCAGTAATTTTACACTGTTTCAATAGGAACATGCAATTCTTTAGTTGAATGCATAGCTGCTTTCATGACTAATACGCCCATAATTCTAACCGAATTTAACGAATATCCTCAGTGTGAACCTGTTTCAATAAACACCTGTACACGCGGAACATTTGACAAAAAAAACTACCAAAAATAGTCCAAAAAAATGCAGCCTTCTGTTGAAATGCCAGTTTTCTCTTACTACCATAACTTCTATAAAAATTTTGACTGAAATCACGATACTCTAAGCGTGAATTCCCGGCGAATTTTAAGACTTTCTGCAACATCAAGTACATCTGTTTGATAGGCATTAATAAGAACTATACAATACTGCTCAATAACCATGTGTATTTTTGTACAGTTGCCAATAAAATACACCGATTTTATGACGACTAATAACACCATTAGGCTATATAGGCCTCTGTAGATGCAGAGAGACTCAGATTTATTGCCTAATAGTAGTAAGACGATAGCCTGAACCGACAAATCACAATTTTACACTAGCTTTCGCAGATAAAAATCTTTAAGTCATTAGATTTTTGTTATTTAACAATCAAAAACAAACACTTGAGTGTCACATGACTTAATGCAGGACTAAGTCCATGTAACTTTTGTCCTGTTCAAAAAGTTCTGAGAAAATGCACACTTATTCTTAAATGGAGTCAAGTCTTAAACTTCACGTTTCATCTTAGTGCCTCTCATGTTCTCCTTTTCATATTTTATTTGTCTATATATATAAGCCATCAATTAGCTTCTTCCAGAAGTCTAGTAAACTTTTATTGATTGACGTAATGAAACTTATTTCAACTATTATCACAAACAGACAGTGATAAAAAAATATTCAGATGTACAACTTCATTCACGAATGCTTACTGTTAAATATTCTGTGATAAGTCATAGGAATATTAAACTATTTGATTAGAATGCAGATACCTTCTTAAGTTTTTCAGACGAATCACTTTACAGAATGAGCAGTTATTACTGCTAACCAGTTTCAGAATGTCTAGTACAAATAAAAGGTTGAAATTCATAGGATATGCAAGTTTTGATCACCTTTAATATTACTATGGTCAAGAAAATTGTGCTCGAAATATACCGGTAAATAAATAATAGTGTATCATTATGTGACATATGGAATAAATTGCGCTACGGAACATTTCGAAAGTTCAGCTTACCTCTACAGATTATTTTGAGTGGAAAATCTTGACCAACTAGATAATATTGATTTCATAAGATGTTTAGTAACTGACAACTTTTCTATCCAACACTTCATCCTACGTTAACCGAAGTCAGTAACTTTCAGGAATATAAGTTTCTGAAGAATCCCTGTGGTCATCAAAGTAGGGGCATTTGAAGTGATAAATATTTCCAAACAACGGTGTAATATCCATTCAACAGACGTAAAAGAGGATTTTATGCATCTCAGAAAACGATTCTTTATTATTTCCTCTGATGAATTCTCTTTAAATCTTAAATTCGTGGTTAATGTCTCTATTGAAAGTGTATTTGGAAATGACGATTCGTCTACTTCAGCTTTTCACTATCCTTCCTGTTTTATTTTACATGCGGTGACTAAGCCATTCGAATGTGACTGCCAATAATAAGTGAAGCTGTAGAACTCAATAGAAACATTGCTTTAAAGGTAAGGCTGAATTAGAAAAGTACTCAAATAACCTCGCCTAGATTACTAGGTCACTAGTATTCTAGCCGGTCCCAAGCCCGGATAAAGAGGGAGGGTTGGGGCGTGGTGCTAGCAACTCCACCCCCAAAACTTAACCAAATTGCTACTAAAAATTCAACGCGCAAATATATTCAAAATTCTAAAATTACAAATAGTGACCTTATTTTTCGCTGGAATCGGGGAAGTGAAATGACGCGGGCTGGTGAAAGCCTTCGGGAAGCCAGTCAGCCGATGTGCCTTCTTTCGATGAAAGCGAAAATAAGGATGGGGACGTGGAATGTTCGTACAATGTATGAAGCTGAGAAGGCTGCTCAGGTAGCCGCAGAAATGAGGAGATATAGAATAGAAGTGTTGGGAATCTGCGAGAGCAGATGGAACGGATGTGGAAGGAGCCAACTATCAACTGGAGAGACAATAATCTACTCCGGTCACCCAGAGGACAATCACGAGCACACCGAGGGAGTAGCCATCATGATGTCACCAACAGCGGCTAAAGCTCTCATGCAGTGGGAACCAATCTCCTCCAGGATAATGACAGCCAGGTTCAACTCAAAAGGAAAAAAGGTTACAATCATTCAGTGCTACGCGCCTACAAACGCCTCAGAACATGAGAAGAAGGAGGATTTCTACAGTCAACTACAAACAGTAATGGACAACGTCCCAAAGAGCGATATCAAAATCCTGATGGGCGACATGAATGCGAAACTGGGAGGAGACAATACAGGAAGAGAACTCACCATGGGTCGTGAGGCCCTCGGTGAAATGAACGAAAATGGTGAACTCTTCTCAGACTTCTGCGCCTTCAATGATTTGGTGATTGGTGGCAGTGTGTTCAAACACAGGGATATACACAAGGCAACATGGATTTCACCAGATGGACACACCAAAAACCAGATAGACTTCATTTCAATCTCAAGGAAGTGGAGACGGAGCCTACTGGACACAAGATCGAGGAGAGGAGCAGATGTGGATTCAGACCACTATCTAGTACAAGGGACTTTCAAGGTGAAGCTAAAAGCCTCGAGGATACCTGGGGATAGGCCACAATGCAAGTTCAACACTCACAAACTGAAGGACACAATCACACAGGACATTTTCACTGCAACTGTCAGAGCAAAGCAGGAAACACTACGTGGCACCACTGAGGAATCATCCGTGGAAGACCATTGGAACTCTCTGAAGGTAATTTTCAATGAAACGTGCTCAACGGTTTTAGGAAGAAAGAAGGAACAAGACAAGGAATGGCTCTCAACAGACACTTGGAAACTAATAGAGGAGAGGAGAAAAGTGAAAGAGAAAATGATTCAATGCAAAGATGGACAAGAGAAAGAGACGCTGAACTCAACTTACACAGCACTGGACAAAGAAGTGAAGAAGAGTGCCAGGAAGGACAAAAGACAATTCTACGACAACCTGGCTACTGAAGCTGAGAAGGCAGCAGGCAAAAGGGACCTAAGGACACTATATCAGATAACCAAGTCTCTATCCGGGAAGAGATCAACACAAGTGAAACCTATAAAAGACAGCCGAGGGAACCCAATTACCAAAGAAGAAATACAGATTAAACAATGGGTGGACCACTTCAAAGGACTCTTGAACCGACCACCACCTACAACCCGTCCAGTAATACCAACAACAGCACACACACAACTGCAAGTTGACACCAATCCTCCAACGAAAACTGAAGTCATGAATGCAATCAAGCTTCTGAAAGCTGGAAAAGCAGCTGGATCAGATGGAATACCCCCTGAAGCACTGAAAGCGGACCCAGAAACGACAGCAGATATGCTGACTCCATTATTGCAAAGGATCTGGAAAGAGGGAAAGGTGCCTACTGACTGGAAGAAAGGTTATCTAGTGAAACTACCAAAGAAGGGCGACCTGGGACTCTGCAAGAACTGGCGAGGAATCATGCTCCTGTCGACGCCAAGTAAAATCCTGAGTCGCATCATCCTGGAGAGAATCAAGGACGCGCTGGATACAGAACTCCGACCAGAACAAGCTGGATTCAGGAAAGGCAAATCATGTTCTGACCAAATTGCAACTCTACGCATTATCATCGAACAAAGCATGGAATGGCAATCAAATCTCTACCTCAACTTCATAGACTTTGAGAAGGCCTTCGACAGCGTTGACCGCGAAGTAATTTGGAAACTACTCGAGTACTACGGCGTACCGCAAATATTCATCAACCTTATTCAACAACTGTACGACAACGGCACATGTCAAGTGATCCACAACGGAAAACTCAGCGAAGCGTTTGGAGTAAACACAGGAGTCAGACAAAGGTGCTTATTATCACCAATGATATTCCTAATTGTGGTGGACTGGATTATGCGTCAGACAGTGGGAAACGAGAAGACAGGGATATCCTGGACCGACGTGAAGAACCTGGAAGACCTGGATTTTGCGGATGATTTATGTTTGATGTCACACAAAATCGAAGACTTACAAGCGAAAACCGACAAACTGGTCGAAGAAGCAGCCAGAGAAGACAGGACTCCAGGTGAACATAGACAAGACGGAGGTCATGAAAATAACCAACCAACAACAACAACAGCAGCAACATCCAGCGCCAATCACCATCAACAGGAGGGATTTGAAAGAGGTTACTTCTTTCACTTATCTGGGGAGCATTGTCTCAACCACAGGAGGAACGGACGAGGATGTCAAATCGAGAATCGGGAAGGCGAGAAACACATTCATCAACCTGAAACCAATCTGGAAATCTCCGTCACTCACCATCAACAACAAAATGATTCGGATTTTCAATACAAACGTCAAGTCAATTTTGCTTTACGGATCAGAAACTTGGCGGGTCACCAAGAATATTTTGAACAGGTTGCAGACCTTTATCAACAACTGTCTTCGCTCCATACTGAAGATTAGATGGCCAGAAAGAATCACAAACAAGAAGCTATGGGAACAAACGAAACAGGAACCAATCGCCCAACAAATATGCAGGAGGAATTGGAGATGGATTGGACACTCGCTGAGAAGGCCGTTGAGTGACATCGCGCGTCAAGCCCTCGAGTGGAACCCGAAAGGGAAGCGGCGAGTGGGACGTCCAAGGTTGACATGGAGGAGATCGTGTGAGGAGGAGATGAAACAGTATGGAATAACATGGACGCAAGTGAAAAGAACAGCAGAAGACAGAAGCAAGTGGAGACGTGCAGTTGAAGCCCTATGTTCCACTAGGAACCCAAGGGAACAATAATAAATAATAATACAAATTGGAAATAAACAACAGATGAATTTTTAAACGAGTATTTTGTTATAACATTATCGTGACAATTATTTGTTTTAGTCAATTTTGTTTTTCCCGTTGAATGATTGGACCTAAATGTTCTGTCTCTGGTGACATATCAGCTTCTAATACAGACGCTTAAACTGTATATGAGGAATTGGTGGATGGTGACTGACAGTGGAATCCAGGATACACATTCTGTCCTATTTGCCACTCGTCTGCAGTCCCTGTATAAAGATGGTAGTTTAGCTGATACTCGAAACTTTCACCGATTTATCTACCTGACCACTCAAGCCACGACAAAAACAAAAATTTTCAAGTATTGGTTTTGTAGGGAATTTGTTTGATTGCATGGAGGATTTCATCATGAGCTGACATCAGTTAGAGAACCACTGGAAAACCTAGGAGTACTGGACAGCTATTTCGTCCTAGTTTGGGACTCCTCATCAGTACGCACCCACCGGGGCTCGAACCGAGGACCTTCTGGTTACAAGGTGAGCTCGTAGACCATTGAGCCACTGGGACCCGATCCAATGGTCCTTGAATTCTAACTTCTGCCAATTCACGACATAGCGCAACTGGCACTATTTAGGCAGTTAACCTGGAGTTCTAGTGGGAAGCCGTGACCAGTAGGGTGCAGCATGTTGAAGAGGAGGCAGTAACTCATCGAAGAAGACATTGCAAAATGGTCGCGCTATGTCGTGAATTGGCAGAAGTTAGAATTCAAGGACCATTGGATCGGGTCCCAGTGGCTAAATGGTCTACGAGGTCTCTGGCCTTGTAACCAGAAAGTCCTGGATTCAAACTCTAGTGGTAGTTGCGCACTGATGAAAAGTCCCAAACTGGGACGAAACAGCTGTCCAGTACTCCAAGGTTTTCCAGTGGTTCTGTAACTGATGTCAGCTCATGATGAAATCCTCCATGCAAAAACAAAATTGACTTAAACAAATAATAACTGATGCTCCGTGCACAAGAGTTTGTTTTTGTGTCCCAAGTAACTTAGTGGATAACACTTTGATGTTTTAAACGATGGGTACTGGATTAGTGTCTCAAAAGAAACACTGTAGCACCCCTATATTAAGCTTAACTGTACGCTTATAAGAGTAATACGTGTACTCATGTTATGCGCTTACAGAAACTAATTTTACTTATGCTTGTTGAATATTTGCCATTGTATTATTGAATTCGGATTTCCGTTTGTTATACATATATTTTATGTGGTTACGAACTTTTTGTTCTCCTCGCGCTTTTCGAAAGTTGATTTCGTTAACAATAAATCTTTCCAAGTTTTCACTTGTCCTTCTTAATACAGTGTTGTTCGTCGTTGACAGTGTACAGTATTAGCACATACTAGAACGTGAAAACGTGGATGTACTATAGCATAATAATCGGAATCATTTTTAGTACGCCATAACATCGTCACTCACTGGGGTTAGTAGACACATCCAGCTGGCAGTTCCCAAGTAGAAAGAAAGGTGCATCTTGGATTCCACTGATAGCCACCATCCGCCAAATATTATCGCTACAAGCTTTAAATAAATGTGATTATATTAAGAAATTAATCAAAATTTTTTAATTTTAGCAGCTTCATAGCTTGAATGAAACAGTAACTTAGTATGCCGTCATTCTCAAATAGTTTTTCAACAACTAATGAATTCTCTGTTAACAGTCACTTTTGAATATAGAAACCAGACCACTTAATCTATATTTTCCTGATGTTTTATAAGTAGTAAGATTACAGAAAACAACAACTAAATGACTCGGCATGATAAAATACTAAACTATTTTCTGAACTAAAGGATTCAGTTTGAGGACTTCGAAATTGTAATATAAGACACTTATGTTCTAAACTAATCTATCATTTTCACATGAACAGAGCATGACAGCATCCATTCATTGGAGGATAATAGGCTGAAATTTATGTTTAAACAATAAAACTCAGTGTGATCACGTTTCGGTTGTCTATAGTAATAATATTAATATTAAATAAAGAGTCAGTTTCTGTCTGATAAGATGTTTGCTGTCGGATGAAGAATAGTATGATAATTAAATGACTCCCACCACTTATGTCGCGATCAAAGCTACAGTGTTTTGAGACTATGACAGACATAAAGGTGATAAGTGGTTCAACGAAACACATATTATACCTTTCCATACTTTAACTAATTTTACAATTACTGGAAATGTTATTTACTTTGTTCCAGCTTGCAGCTAACTCAACCATAGTGTTGAAATAGTGAATCTAAATAATGATATATTTGCTTCAGTACAGAAATCTGGCAAAGTGGTATATTAAATAAGGCCAAGTCTTTTGAAAGGTTTCCGACTGCATCTTCTATCCGCATTGGAAGCTCTTAATATACACAAGGCGAAACCCTGAGTCTTATATATCAAAGTAGTTTGTCCAGCCACTTTTGACTACCGTCATCTTAAACTATTTTTTTCTGACTTTTACAATAAGTTGTTGTTGTTTCCTTGTTTCTAAACTCACAGCTCTAAAGTATACTTTATACATATTCTCAACAACATTCCGTTTCCTAGAGCTTACAGTTTCTATTATAATTACTTCTGAACACCATTCAGTACTCAAAGCTTGGATTACGCAATACTACTTGGCCGCAGTCTGTCCAATTTCCTCTTCTGATATGTAATTTCATGTTTTTTGACTGACTGGCATTAATAAGTGACCTCTACTGGCATTTTCTATGAGCTTTTAGTAAGGGTACGAAAGGAATATTCTTTTCAATTTATTTTCGAATGATTACTGAAACTTTCTCTATATACAAGTATTAGTTGGATAAAAAAATAAATAGCGATGAAATAATAATCACAATGAACCATTTATACACGGATATCATTATAGATAAGACAAAAATCAGTTTTATACACTAATGACTGTTTTCACCAGTTAAGCAGAATGTCATGTTTTACCATATAAAATGTACTATATTTAGACTATATTAAGCTACAACAAATTCAAATAGCAAGTTTTAAGTAAGCTTGTCACAAATAACCATGAGATGCTTAAATTTAAGTTCATTCTTTTCCACAAAACAGTTTACATACCAGCAACATCAAAACTGAAATCAGTTGATTTGGTTTAACATTTGCTAATAAGAAAAACTAGGGATTATACATTGAGTATATTTAAGTCACAAGCGTATAAACAACAGAAGGCGAGGCAGTGTACTGACTGGGGTCAACGAAGACTAAAATGTACGATGTCATCTCCATCTCTCATATTAGTCAATTTATGCCTTTGAAATAAAGAAATTGTTTTATACGTAGATTTTGTTAAAAACTGACATCATTTAGAGAACCACTGAAATCAAGCAGTTGCTTTTAAGTCGTCAGAAATGCACACATACGACCTATAGTGCTATAGCTGTGTCATGAATCCGCCAAAAATCCAACTTCTGGGACTTTATTGATTTCATATAAGTTCTCTTCTAGACGCCTGTACTTATAACAAATCCACTTTTTTACTACGTATTTTGAAACGCATTTACATAAATCATCAGACCTGAAATGGATATTCTGTCGTTACAGGAACAGTTTTCGGTATTGTGTTAATTCTGAGTTGTAGTTACTCATGTTTTAAACAATACAGTTGTGTCAAATAAAAAGAGTTCTGCAATGATGATGCCTAAACAAATTTTGGTAAACACACATAAAGAACACTAGTTAATAACATATCTGAGTGGGGATTTTCGCTGCATCAATTGTTACATATTAAATTCAAGATAAGCCTGCTTACCAAACTAGATAAGAGTAAGGAAAGGGCCACGCTTTGCTCTGTAATGACTTTAACATAAACACAACGTATAAATCACCAGTGTTAAAGATCTACCTTGGTACTAAAGGTATTACACTGAATTCCTAATGACAAACACATAACGTTTTAGAATTTGACTAAAAGTATTTCCGATGAAAAAATGCATTTATTCTCTTTGTTTTCAGGGACTTAGAGGAATTGCTTACAAACATAAATTTCATGCTTACGCCTCACCATAGTCTCACAATTTCTTCCAGAGCCTAACTTGTTTAGTCTCAGCAACTAGTACAGCTGATGAAGACAGTGTTTTCATTGTAGCCTTGCTGTTTTATTGTCACCTTTTACGAAGTTTCATATCAACAGCACACAAATTCCCATCATATCGATTTAAAACAACTGCTACTTCCTTTCATAACCTTTAGAAAAACATTCCCTCATAAAATCTCAGTTCTTCGAATTTACTACCATAAGTTCTCATAAAATCGCCAGCTGCCTATGGATAAATCATATAATTCTCATAAGGGATAACTGATAATAGATTAAATTCTAATGAGTTCTAACTTACCCGAAGATAGGATATTCAGTCTGATTACTGAGTTTGAAATATTCATTTTTCATCGCCTTTCATACAGCTAGCCTGTCGAATGTATTGTTATGCATAACTGTACGACTCAAGAGTGCCTGGTTAATCTGTAAGAGCTTTTAATTTAATAATTTAAGGAATTATGAACGCGAAGCGGTGCAGGTCCTTGAAAAACAAGTAACATTTTCAATTCCTTAACTTTATGAAGATATTTCGATTACTTGTACTCTTTTCTATTTTTTGTAGCCTATTTATACAACTGCTTGTGAACAAAACTTTCAGTAGTACTAAAGTTTGATTTTTAACATATATCTTAGGTTTTCAGTCTATACAGATCTATGCGAATTCAAAATCCTTAAGTCTTATTTCAGTTGGCCTGAATTTTCTGTTCATTATCCCGAAATACTGTTAATTATGAAAGATGAACTTTTATGGAAATGTCATGTTAATCCAAGTACTAGACACTAAAATGTGTTCTAGTTAACACGCTTAGGAAATACAGCAAGTTGAACAAAAAAACATTTTCAATTATTTCCTCATCAGCAGCTCTTCATTAATATATATACATAAAGTTTCAAATTATACCGATCAGGTGGTGTTAGCCACTGATGAGGAACTAAATGAAAAGGAATATATTCCTTCGTTCGACTTGTTGTTGTTTTTTAGAAATGTGTAAAATAAATTACTTCACCAGTTCTCTGAGAGTTTCTGTGGTGCACATATAAAGTTTTTAGATCATATCTAATAGTTTTATCACTAATTTTCATGTTATCGATGAGTTACAGTTACAAGAATTGATTTTAGTAGAAATCTACAAATTGTAATATGTATAATATTTTATGTGTACTGATTAATTCAGCAGCAAACTTATGATGATTTAGTTCAAAGCCTAGAGTTTGCTCTGTTTCTACAAGACATAAACTCTAAAACAAGCCTCATTATCACACAAGTGGTTATGCCACCTCCTGTGATGTATATCAATTTGCATGTCTGCGTGAACACACGTTCACAGGGAACAGTATTTGGGACTTGCATGTAAGAGTGGCTTGAGAAACAGCTAAACTCCTAAACATTGATAAGAGCAGGATGCAGACTACCAATCTCATGAATATAAAAACACACAATTGATGTGAATCACGAGAATGAAATCAAAACAGCTTTAGAGATTACCTATGAAAACGATTGCGGCTGCATAATCAAGCCCACTGAGGCTGAGCCATCCGTAAAATTAAGGTCCCCACTGTGTGTACAAAAACAATTTACTGTCAGCATTAGCCTTACTTCGTAGTCCTTATCTGACTATATTACCATGAGTTTTCTCAATTATTATTCTCATTAATCTTAAATCCCTAATTATTTTGCTTATTTTGATTGATGTTCCACTTATTATATAAGTAGAATTGATCTTCATATGTGTGGTCATATTGTTTGAAATATACTACGCAAATACATGAAACTTTTCAGATAAACCCGACTTTTAATAACGCTACCCGAAATTACTAAAAAGAATATGTTTGATTTTTGATAGGAAGACTACCTCCAAGTACCTCAAGTAAAAAATAGCAGTTGAAAAGTAAAAGTGGTTTAATATAAATTTTGTATTTCCCGTCACATATTCCCAAAATTAAATGACACTTTCCATATTGAATAAGTTTATTTCTGTCTTTCTGTCTTTCAGAAAGAGAGAAAGTGTATACAAGACAAATTGTGAAACCATGTGGCTAAAACTGATATGGTTATGAGCCGTAATTTATGCTCAAAAAGTTATCCAGCTGTTAATACTGCATCACTCTGTCATATTTAAAGTAAACTTAACCAATATGGAATTACATTCTACCACACTGTCAAAGTCCTACACTTATACAGATGAGACGTTTGTTTACCTGTTTTATTTTATCGTATATTTGAAGTACTTTTCAGCCTGCTTCAATGCCAGTACCGATTTGTGCTACCCCTTCTAACTTCTACTCGCATCCTGTCAGACAAAAAGTATTTGAGCAGTATCTGAGACATTGAGAACTATGAAGTTGTTGCCAGAATTGAAACGCATATTGGAATCGGATACAAAATAGCGAAAATATTTAAAAGGCCTATAGAATGCATATAATTTGACTATCGATCGCAAAAATGCAGAAGAAATGTCTAACATGAGATATACATGATTAATTTGACTACAGTTATATTATATTTTGTTCTGTCGCGATATATATATATAGCTAAGCATAACTGTACGACTCAAGAGTGCCCGGTTAATCTGTAAGAGCTTTTAATTTAATAATTTAAGGAATTATGAACGCGAAGCGCTGCAGGTCTTTGAAAAACTAGTAATATATATATATATAAAACAAGTAATATATATATACCTTAATTATTTGGAAACTGAGAACACGTTAGAAAGGTATTTGAGCGGTCGGTATACTAATTATCAGTTATATATTTATTAATTTGGTTAAAACGAAACAATAGTTGAGGTCATCTAAAAATACATTCATCCGAGATATTGTGCCAGTTTTTCTGAGAATACTAAATGAATCTTAGTTTTCAATTAATAACTTTGGGGCAGAAGATTTATTAACACTACTATCCCACGATTTTACAGCCATAATTTTTTTCTTCTGTATTACATTGCCATCACCGACCAGAATTATTGTGCTTGAGGTGGGATTTTGTCTGCGGGTGGTAGGATCTAGAATGCTGATTGTGTACAGTTCTTGCTAAACGTTAAAAAATGGAACATTGTGTATATCTTTTGTTTCAATCAGGATCTTTGTTCTGACTGTAACTTTTTCGCGGGATTAAAAAATTAGACCTCTTTGTTTGTGGTTCGTCTTCTCACTCTCCACTCCTGTCTGTTTGGCATACTAATTTTCTGGCTGCATAGTTTGAAAATGTCAGGAATCTCCCATCTTTCTCCAAAGAATATTGATAAACTGACTTACAACGTGCGTCGGTGGCACAGTGGTTAGGACTCTCACCGACCATGCACATGGTCCGAGGTTCGATCCCCTACCGACGCACACCCGATATCTATGGTCGGCCTGTAAATTTGGGCTACCGATATCCATGCTGAAAATTCCATGCTTGTACTGAAAATACGGTGTGGAATCAAGCTGTAATCAAAATAAAATAAAATAAAACGCCACCAAAAGATTCTTCGTGAACTGTATCTCTGGATTAGGTTTTTAAATTTGTGGAAGTGGACTTAATCTTTTTTACAAGTAACTGTATTTTGCTATGATTCATTTGCTTAATAATTTTAATATCCGGTTTGAATGTCTTTTACTAATTTGGACTTTTATTTTGATATTTTGTATAAATTCTGAGTTTATTCTTTAGCCCCCTACAGGCTTGACATGAGTGGTGCCACTTGACGCATTTCGTTATGTAGGTTGTCATAATGCGTCGGTATCCATAATCACCGTGCACAAATTTCATGTGAGCACCTCCCAGTTCTCACTATGAAACTGTCTCAGCATGGTCTGTCGCAAGGTATCAAATATCATCACTCGTTCTTCAAACACTAAGTAGTCACTAACGTTGCTATGACCTTAACTCCAGTGGAATAATTGCTTGAGGACATGGATGCTGAGCATGCCTCATAGTTTGTCGTACATTATTGTATATTCTTGCCGGCTGTCTTATTTTTTTGGGTGCTTGATAGTGGATGCCAGTGAATTCTGAGGGTAGCTTTCTGTCTTCATTACCACAGCAATCATTTTTCTGTTCAAGGAGGAGTAGTAAGCTACTAGTTATGACATAACATCTGCATGACCAAAATCGTCTATGTGACGAGATTTTATTTCGAAATCTCGCCACCCATTTATATAGTCTGTTTCCTGAGAGAACTGGTTTCCTGCCCCTGATTCAAGTGTAGAAAGGAGAGGTTTCGTAATCTCTTAACAACGTAAGTCTACCGCCGTTTAACATACTAAAGAGCCTCTGAAATGCTTAGATTGATGAAAAGAACTCTTTGTCTACCTGTGCGCAACCCTTGTCCACTGCAGAGAGTGATGGCGGGGTGTGGATAATAGCTTTTTCAGATCCCTTGGGAAAGTCGTGTTATAGTGAGACCCAGAATCCTGCTGCTGAAGCGTCTACTGCTACTATAATAGGTGACTTGCGACCATAATATGTGAGTAACAATTCGGACCCCAAGATGCTCTCCACTCTCTGAAAGCCTTAGTCTCAACCTTCAAACCAGACTCATCAATGCTTACACGCCAGGTTGAGCACTGATTGACTCAGTTATTAGGCACACAACGTCTAGTAAGGCTGGTTTAATGTAGATAATCCACAGTAAAACAAGTAACCTACAGGCTAGTGGGTTGCATGCAGTTACGGCAGAAAACCCAAGTAGAAGCTAAACATTATAGGGGAAGAATGAGGCATGGCCCCATCATTCCACGAATATTTTTCTGCTCGTATCCGTCGTCAGTAGTTTTCTTGAGCACAGGTTGTACTCACACTTTCAGTCCTTCTGAGGAAACTGCCACTATCAGTACGCCATCTGAATAGGTAACACTGGTTGGAGGTGTAGAGCACAGAGAGTATTAACAACGAAAAAGAACTTCCCGTATTGAGATAGCCCTCAAAGTGTATTTGTGGCTAACAGCTGCCGATACTCCTCTACAACGTCCACCTGCAAGTAAGAGACGGACAGATCAATCCAACCTAAAACTCTTCCATTACTTAAGGCTCTGAACAGGTCGTCTAGAACCTTTAAATATTAATTGGCATTGTCCTGAGTAGAACGATAGCTTGAATCCCGGGAATGACGACTAAGAGCCTATCGCTTCAGCGCTATCACACACACACACATCACACTTTCCAAACATATTTTCGAAAGTCTTAGTTCTTCACACTAGTTTAACCCCAACTAATTTCAGTTTTAGCTATACTGCTAGCACTAATGGACAACATCCCAAATGAGGACATCAAAATCATTGTGAGCGATATGAATGCAAGCCAAACTGGGAGCAGATTATACATGAAGACAACTCTTGGAGAAATGAATGAGAACAGAGAATTATTCGCAGAATTCTGCGCTTTCAATTATCCGATGATAGTGGAGAGCGTGTAGAAGCACAAACAAATCACAAAGCGACATGAATTTCGCCTGACGGACACAACACAAACCAAATAGATTTCATCTCAATCTCAAGGAAGTGAAAACGCAGCTAGCCTGCCGGACACAAAATCGAGAAGCGGAGCAGATGTGTGCCCAGGCCATCACCTAGTACTAGGAACCTTCAAGGTGAAGCTGAACTCCTTCAGAACAACTGCAGATGGGTAGCAGTTGAAGTTCAACATTCAGAAACTGAATTTCAAGACCACAAATGATGCTCTCACGACAGACATCAGAGGAAAGTTGGAGACACTATGTTTTGTCACTGAGGAAACCTGTGTGGTGTTCAAGGGAACGTGTACGACTGTTCTGGGAAAAAAGAAGAGACAAAACAAGGGATGGCTGTCAACGGATATCTGCAGGCCAATAAAAGAGAGGAGAGGACGTTGGTGAAAGAGATGAAGGCGCAATGCAAAGATTGACAAAAGAACAGAAGGAGAAGCTGAGTTCAATGTGCACTGCATTGAATAAAGAAGTGAAGAAGAGTGCTTGGGAAGATAAGCGACAATTCTACGACACATTGGCAACTAATGCAGACCAGGTGGGCCTCAGGTGAAAGGGAATTCAGGACACTATATCAGATAACCAGGTCTCTATCTGAGAAGAAACCAACGCAGATGAAACCAATAAACGATGTTCAAGGGAACCTAATTAAGAAGGAGGAGAAACAAATAAAACAGTGGGCTGATCAATGGGTTTCACGTATGGATGATTTATGTTTGGTGTCACACAAACTCGATGAATTACAGACGAAAACCAACAAACTGGCTGAATAGGCTGGCAGAGAAGACAGGACTGCAGGTGAACACAGGTAAGACTGAGGTGATGAAGATAACCAACTACCACCAACAGCAACAACAACAAGCACCAATCACCATCAACGGGAGAGTTTTGACAGGGGTTAATTCCTCCAATTATCTGAGAAGCATCGTTTAAACTATAGGCGGAACGCATGAAGATGTCAAAGTCAGAATTGGAAAGGCAAGATACGCCTTCATCAACCTGAAATCAGTTTTGAAATCTTCCGCACATAGCATAAAGTACAAGATTCGGATTTTCAACACAAATGTCAAAGATTAGCACTACGTGTCACAAAAAGGATTTCCGACGGGTCTCAAACTTCTATCAACAGCTGCTCTCGCTGGCTCCATACTGAAGATCAAGTGGTCGGTCGGCAAGAAAGAACTAGTAACAAGAAACTCTGGCTGTGAACAAACCAACCAGGAGGCGATCTCTGAGCAAATATGCAGGAGAAAATGGAGGCGGGTCGGATACACATTGAGGAGACCATCGAATAACATCGCGCACAATGCAAGCCGTCGCTCGAGTGAAATCCTAATGGGAAGCAACGAGTTGGCCCTCAATTCGGGGGTTACATGTTAGAGATCGTGTTAGGAGGAGATGAGAGATTATGGGAGATTGAGGACCCGGATAAAGAGGACAGAACCAAATAGAAGAAAGTGAAGATGTGTTGTTGAAGCTCTGTGTTTCGCTCGGAGCCTAAAGGAACAACAATAGTGAAATAGGATGTTTCGATAAACCAGGATGCACAAAAACTGAAGTTACACTTGCGATCCTCATGTTTACAGAACCATCTCCCGTACGTACAAACTGTGGTCCTCTCTGATTGCCCTATAGTTGCGTAACACAATCTGTGCAAAAGCTTTTCCAGTATTGCTGTTACGCAAGATTCAATGTCTGTCCGAACGCGAGCCCTCTGTGAGTTGACCGCCAAATGAATTCGGTCACGTCAAGTAGCTTTCCTACCTTTTGAGTTACGTCTTTCTGTCATGACTCTGGAAATTACTTTTTCCCGGTGAATGAGAGCCTACAATGATATTGGGGACATCATTATAGCCAAAGATATAGCACGATCATGGCTGTCGCCCGGGTGACAGTAGATTATTGGCTATCCAATTAATAATTTGAAGAGTTCATATCCATTTCATCTACTTTCGCCTAATCCTAAACTTCCACTCCATATCTTCTCACTCCTCCCGTAAACTAATCAGACTTGCAAGTCTCAAACATGGCGTGGACATTCCATTTCCTCGCGCTTACTTTAGTCTCACAGAGAGATGACACACTGGCTTCCCGAAGGTTTTCACTAGCCGGCATCATCCACATGTCCCAATTCTGAAGAATATTTTAACATCTTCTTCACTTCGGGTTTTCAGTAGAGTTGAAACTGCCTTACTTTCTGATGGGTTTAAAGATTCCAAGCATTTCCTTCTCTGATTCTCGAGATTAGGACACGTCAGTAAATTTTGCAGGATTATTCTAAGTGATCCACATCTAGTTACAATTTATCCAACATGAACCAGGCTACGAGCGAAGTTTATTCTATATCAGGTGATTATGCTACCTAGTCGCTCAGACTGAGGCGAGCGGAGCCTGATCCAAGCTCAAGAGATACTGACTCGGAGCGGAATGTAGAGCCAATAGGACAAACCTCCAGGGGTGTCACCGGCACGACAGGCGGATGTAATGCTCACAGCTTTCGACACAGAATGTCAACGTGAGTATCTCCTTGGCTTTAGTCGACTAACCTGCTTATACCACCCTGCCTGTTGTATGGCACTGTTGACGTCAATTGTTTCTGAGTGAGCGGGACTTGACAGACTTCTAAGCCCCGCAGTTCCGGCTCGCCGAGAGTAGATTATGCTGCGAAAGATGAGGTGGGTTCGACATCGAAGGAGCTGGAGGCGTGTGCATGTACTCTTGTACTCTGACTATCACACAACACCCATGCGGTATCTTTGTGGATGTTCGTTAGTCGCTGCTGTTCGCCTCCAGTATCTCTCAGCATCATTTTGGGTCTTGTTCCACTCTGTTCAGTGTAGGCACTCTTATGTTTACAAACTTTGGGGACTCTAAATCATTGATGAAAGTTAGTATCTTAAACTTGTCTTCTTTGAATGAATCCAGTCTGAACTGTTGAAATTTGCCGTTCACTATACCTAGCTACGTGCAAATATCATCGTCTCCGCTAATAGAATTTTGTTATATAGTGAACAAGGATCTGTGGTTTATGAAATGATAACAATGTCTGAATGGCTTCACTGAATGTCCCTTTGATGGACTGCTGAGTAGGGACCCGATTACAATATTTATCTGCCTCGTCCAAGCCCTACCTGTGAAGTGGTGGTATGACTTTCTGACATTTCTATCTGCGGAAGCACGTAGCGAAAGTAACCATTGCTTTCGGTTTATGAACAAATTCTGACATGCCACTTACGACACTGCCACTGAATGAAAGTGGATCAAGAGAGAATGATTCCCTTAAACCGGTGAGCAAACTGCACCACGTAAACCCAGTAAGAGTGAGAGGCCCATACTCAAGATGTCAGCAAACCTGGTGCGCTTGGTAGTACCGCAGACTAAGCAGTAAATTATAAGAATGTATTGCCCTGACGAAAAATCTCTGACTTCTGATTGCAACACCAGCCTCAACAATGAGGTACTATCAGCACTAGAAAGTAAGTAAGAAGGTGAAATGTTGACAAGTGACCTGCGACTTTCCAAAACAAAAGTAAACACTTTAAAGCAGTATCGAATACATAGGTAATAAATGACCTTTACGAACAACAAAACTAATGATAAGTCAAATTTATTGACAACCTATAAGATATTCGCTCACGCAAGGAAGTGAAGTTGTAGGAAAACCAAGAATGTAAACGGCAAAATGTAGCTATCTGTCGGTTGCAGGTGAGGATTAAGTAAATTAGAGGTATGTAACAATATTAGGGATAAAATCTTTGGCGTACACTTCCTTATTGGTCCAGAAGCACCATTCGGGTTTATAACAACGAAAAGACCGACCCATGAAAACTGAGGCCTCGTTTTACGCTATGAGCTGCTGACAATAGCCGGATGGCTACTCTTCTGAGGAAAGTGTTGACTTTTGACTTCACAAGTAATTAACAGCTTCCATGGATTTTTACGACCGGTGATCAAGACTTATTATTGAGGACCTGAACTTGCCAGAAAGGTGTATCTTTTCAGTTTGTACCCGGAGGGCAAGGTTGAAAATCAAAGGAATACCCATGCTGTATGCAGAAATGGCCTACCATCTCTATTAAGGAAATAGAAAGGCATGAAGACCACATTCTAGCATTGCTGGAAAAACAGAAGATAGAATTATGACTGCCCAACACCGCAAGTGTGGTTTATAAGCGGAAGCAAAAGAGTTCCCAAGACATCAAAAACTGAAGCCCGGTACGTTCGAACCAGGTGACGCTTTTTGCACGTGTTTTCGTTTATATTCATTTATTGCTTACTGTTGATTGATCTTTAATAACGATGGGCCGAAATTCTAAAAAGAGTGTTCGTGTGAACACCAGTAATTTAGAAAATAGCACCAGCTCGTCTAATAACACATTACCACCCCTTATTATTAGTAGTTCACCCAACGTAAAAGACTCGAACATAACTCTGACCCCTGTAATACAGGTGGAAGATGTTCTGTCTGAAAAAGTAGAGCTCTCTTACTTAACATGCATTATTAAAGAGATGCAGCTACAGATTGATGAATTAAAAACGAAATTAAGTTCATTTGAATGTATACCCGAAACTGTCTCACTCATGAAAAAGGAACTGCAGGATCCTACAATCCTAAAACTTTTTAATATGACCTCTAGAATGACGCCTACTGACTCAGAAAATGCGAAGGAGTTAGAAAACGCCATTGACTTTCTATCCAGCGAAGTTGTTAAAAGGCTGGCTTCGAAACAAAACGCTATAGTGTATAATGTGCCAGATAGCGAGCCCATTAAGTCGGTCCAGCACTCATTGCTGAAGGCTGCAAATCTCTTGAGTGCACCTTGTCAGTGCATTCGCCTAAGTAAAAAAGACCTAAAGCATCCCTGTCCTATACTCTTTAGGTTCGACAGCTACATAATAGCTGAACGATTCAAGAAGGCCGAAGATCTTCTGGCCACTGCCACTAAATTCAAGACTATTAAAGTAGTCTCGGATAAAACAACTAACCAAAGGCAAGCAACCAAGAACTCCTTCGATAGAAAGTTGACCACACCGAGAACTACACCTGGTATCAGTGCTAAAGTGTCGACGGACACTGAAGCACAGCAAGTCACCTGTATAGTGTTGGAAAAAAAATCGGCAAGTAAAAGCGACTCGAAACTCAGTAAGAGCAGTGTCACTGGGTGCAATCCTAAAGTACATGAGAGCACATCTGGAAAACCTGCTGACATACATGAGGTTGATATTGACTCACAAACTATGTCTGACCAGAAACCACTGGCAGACCACACTCAATCTGCATGCAAGCCCGAGAGTCCCGCAGTAGAAACTGCAAGAAAGACGACAAAGCCTAGAGTTCCACTCCAGACTTCGACATACCTCCCTCTCAATAAGTCTAATAAGCAACATGTCAGTCTAAAAAAAGACAATGCATGGGTAAAAAACCATATTCCCAAAAAAGTCATCCATCATGTGAATGAAAACACCGCTTCCCGAACTAGGAGTAATATGCCTAGCAACGCACATAACTTGGGAATGCAACGTAGAACGGATCATCAGGATATAAGGAGCACTAAACGGGGCTCATATAGGCACCATATTAATGCATATTCTTGTCCAAACTCTCACACTATCTATGTTGAACCTCAGCAACATAATGAGTATAGATCGACACTTGACCCTCTCAATAACTTCACTCACACATGTGATGTGAGGCAATATGCATACGACTATGAAAGACCCATGAGGTACAACTACCAAGGTAATCTTAACACAGGGTACCTAGGTCAAGCAAACTATATATCACCAGTAAATGAACGCAGATACCCACCTATGGATGCTAAAAGTCAAAACATGCAACAGGATTATTTTCGGATGCAGCAAACAATAGCCCCACTCGCTGCACAATTCATCCAGGAAATAGTACACACACTGACTCTGTCTCACCTCAGAGCCCCTCCAAACATAACGTAGGAATAGTAACAAGTAACCATGTTAACCTCTCCCCCAATAACTCTGGTTTACTAACGATTATGCTCCTGAATGCTAGATCTCTCCTTAACAAAATAACATCGCTTCGCTGCCTGGCATACATAGAACGGCCAACACTAATAATGGTGACTGAAACCTGGCTTACTACTGATATACCTGACTCAAAGCTAGTAATAGACAACTACGACATCTATAGGAACGATAGAGTTGACAAAAGAGGAGGCGGCTGCTTAATATATGCCTCTAAATCCACTAACTCCAATACTTTCAATAACCCAACTACGGACAAACTCCCTGAATCTAAGTGGATAAGCATCCACACAAACGAAAATAAAATTCTCATGGGATGTATATACAGACCCCCTAATAGCCCTCAAATGACTGATATAACTATTGGAGAAATACTAGAGCATGCAGCTACGCTGGACTTTGACTACAAAGTAGTCTGTGGCGATTTCAACTTACCTGGAGTAAACTGGGATACCTGTACAGGACCTAGAATCCATGACGAGTTACTACAAGCTATAGACGTAGGCGGATGGAAGCAGTGCGTACGCCTCCCTACAAGAAATGAAAACACTCTTGACTTAATCCTTTGTCATGAAATAGAGCCCATCTCGATAGAGGTGGGAAATAAACTTGATAACAGTGATCACAACATATTGTACTGCACGCTACCCCTCCGACTAACAACTAAACACACACCTAAAAATTCCCCGGTGCACTATCAGTATAGGGACTATAAGAATGCCGATTGGGAATTCCTATCAGATCTGCTGAGAAGCTCTGACTGGGAAGAATACTTCATCAACAATAACTTAGAAGTATCACTTGATATTTTCTACAAAACAATTGGCTCAGCAAGAGACATAATCGCGCCCCTAAAATCTGCTCTAAAGACACCAACTCCATTTATAGACCGCAAAACGCGACTAAAACCAAAGAAATTGAAAAGGAAATACCATGTATTTAAGGAATTTAATGCGTTAAACCAAATACATGAAACTCTTAAAGGGCTTGAAGAGAAACACAAAATGAGGTCACAACTTGAAGAAAATAAAGCGCTTGTGGGCAACTCCAAAACTCGGGAACTTTGTAGGATATTGCAGAAACGTCTAAAAAGCAGTAAAGACAATACTGTAAGTAGCTTGGAACATAAGGGTATAATATACAATGATCCCCAGGTTATAAGTGAACTCCTCAATGAGTGGTTTTGCAATGGCGCCAGAGTGCACCCGACCCAAAATTTCCAAATGACCTGCA
>OX235272.1:65349856-65402092 GCA_944472155.2 Trichobilharzia szidati
GTTGAAATTTATGTCAGAAATAAAACGTTTGTTTTTACTGTATTCTGAATTTGTTAAGAACTCACTATTGATATTAACCTTGTTAATCTAATAGGGCAATGACGACAATTGAATAGTCAAAATGAGGTGTGTTAGCTACAGAATTGATGCTGTTTATGTGAATACCGCCACATTTTCCTGTATAGTACTGCATCAAACTAGGTTATTACGCAGCCGTTAGATATGTACGATTATTTGGAGTTTTTTAAAGATGCTGATAATTTATTAATTAGTGCTTGGATATTATCAACAGAACTCACTTTGCATAACCATTCATTTCGCAATTATTCTGTATTAATTAACAAGGACGCTTTAACGTTTTCTTACCCTTTCTCTAAATGCAGTATATTTTTAGTTCTCTCTAATCTGATAAATATTTGACACTTAATCCAATAATTACACATGTATGATTACGTTTCATTCAGTTGTCTTTTAATAGTTATAAGCTGACCGTCAGTTGTTCTATCACTTATTTATAATTAAATTAAATGATATTCATTATAATAAAGGTCTTTGTATTTCCCAATGAATGAAAAACAAAACGATATCATTCATTGGGAAATACAAAAACCTTTATTATTATGAATATCATATAACCAATGCCCAAATTTTTTCAAACCGTTAAAAGTGAACTTGGTTTGGACATATACAAATTAAATGATGTAAAAAGTAACGGTATTTTCGTTCAGTGCACGAAATTCAATAAGCACATGATAATGATAACATATGCTTAATTGTTGATTGAGGTTAGTTGGCGAGAAATGAGGTCTCATTTCATCAAAAAGTAACAATGATTTGTTTTTAGGCTTGCTGTGCATTTCCCATTAAATGACTGTCTTGGACTGAAATGCTCCGTATTAAAAGCAATATTTCCCCGACTGTGTATAAAGATATCTGCTACTATACGGGATATTGCTGATTTCATGGGATCACCAATGGGATCACGAAATGCTCCGTCTCTGATGACATGTTGGCTCCTAGTACGTACTATCATTTCAATTCAACGTAATTAATCGAGGGGAAATGCAAAATTAACCTAAAGACAAATAATATCTGATAACCACTGTACAGGTGTTGGCTGTTCCAGCCACAGACACACTCAACTGACCAGCCTCAAATAGGACGAAACTTGCACCCTAGATTCAACTGTTAATCACCGCCAACCAAAAAGTAACGATGTCTGGAAAACTCAGAAGTCATCTTTAAGAATAAGTAACTGGTTTTACTATTCATATAGCATCACTCTGTTAACATTAGTCAATAAAAGAGCCACCACTTGAAATGCATCGCCTAACAACTGATGTCCTGATCAATCATTCTAATTTATTATTATTATTAGAAACTTGAAGTATGAAAACTTACTAGGGGAGAAAGTGAATACGGGGCTAAATCTCCAACAGATGAAACGAAATCAAAACCTAATTAGAAGCTGTGTTAATCGATTTCTTGTCTTAACAGGCATGCTGATTGAAGGTTACTAGAGCCATTGTTTCAAAATTAATGATTACTCCACCGAAATGAAATGTATTGATGAGAAACATGAAGTTTGTGTAGGTTTTATAATCATTACAAATGACGAAAACTATTAAATTTATCAAGGTTTATGTTTCTAAGTGATAAATGGATAATGGATGTCCTAAACCAGCCACTCCAGCACTTCTGTAGTAAGCACAGTTTATGAGACTCTTTTCAGTTATTAATTACACCAGTACCATCCACCTGGTGAGAAATCCTCTCCATCATACAAAAATATTCTTTGCATATTCAGACTTTAAAAGAATATTTTTAGTGTAGTTTATAATTTTTAGTTTGGTTTTTATTGCCTGTCAATAGCGTTTCCCACGATTACTGAATCAATGAACCTTTCGCTATGTTTAGACTCCATCAAACGCAGTCAGCGCTTCGATTCAAAAAAAGCATGACTGAGAGCTGTGTTTGATTAATTATTTTACTTAGTGTGATCACATAGAAGTTACACAGCTAAGTGCACACCTTATTCCGTATCTTTGCATTTATGCTGAAGTATCAATTCGCTTAAAACTAGAAAGATTAACTACTAATTTTTACAAGTAATTGTTAAAGCCCTGATCTTAGACTTCTTTTTTGATTACAGCTTGATGCTACACTTCCGAAGGATATTAAGCAAATACCCAACTGTAAGTCCTATAGTACATGAGAAACTGAGATTTCTCTGTCCACTTCGAAACATCAGTATTACATTACATTAAATATTGCGGTAAATAACGTGGTACTAATAATTTGCATGTTACAATACCAACGTTTGTATCAAGATTCACATTATACTGCATAAATTGTTAAAATGAAAACTTTTCACCAGTGGTCAACCTAATAACTGTTTTAATTAAATTTGGCATTAATGAGAAAAATTCAGTAGTCGAGAGGTTTCATAAATCCAACAAAGTAACCTACACCTATAAATGTGTATATATAAATGCATATATATACATTCAGTTGTTTCTGACCTTCATATTTTTGACTTTATTGAATATTTACTTGTTCTGTTGACTGTTTGTGAGTTATTGACTTCGTACATGCTATCTTATATTTTAATTACTATTGTTATTACATTACCATATCCTAATTACCTTTCATTATAATTATTTAGGATATATCAACAAATTTGACTGTAAAAGAATACACTTTCAAAGTGAAACATCTTTGGTTGACGTAATAGATTGTTTTTACGAGTTAATCACGGACTGATATCAGTTAAAGAACCATTGAAAACCAGGGAGTACTGGACAGCTGCTGTTTCATCCTAGTTTGGGAAGCATTGGCAGTACGCACCCACTGCCAGGGTTCAAACCCAGGACCTTCCGGTTACAAGGCAAGCTGGTATACCATTCAGCCACTGGGACCCGATTCAATGGCTCATGAATTCTCATTATACAGTAACAGAATTGAATGGATCTGTTTGTAAGCCGCTAAGCTCCATGTACGGATACTTTGTTCTGGCTTATGTATTCAGCCATGATTAGTAGTGGGAAAGAAGACTTATAGTCCACCTTGCATATGACTAAAAGACTGAATATATCTATATCTATGGAGGCATTATTATTCAAACCAAGATGTGATTCTGTTATTCATCTCTTGGATCTCTTGCGCTTTACTTAACAGCTATTTCATCTGCTCATTTTTTTGAATAGTAGTTTTGTTCTTTTTCATAGGACTGGACTAATAGGATTCTATTAACCTGTAATATATGTAGTTTTGTAAGTTTCAGACGAGGCAATATGCACGTTTTGGATTTTATTTCTAGCTAGAACAAAATGTGTGACTTCACTTAATTAATTAAATTAAATTTAGTTTAAAATTGATAGTAGTATGAAGTGAAAAGTTCGAGGAGGAAATACAATGAGTGATTAACAGAAATGCGAACATTTATCACGTTCTACTGATATTAAATGTGCACCTGTTATAGGTGTGATATATTTAATGGTAAGCAGTTATTAAAAAGTTCGAAATAATTATGTATTTACTTTTGTAAATGATTCAGTAATATGTCACGAAACTAATATCTTGCATGGTGAATCTTTCTTAGTGTCAATCATAAAATATGATTGTCAACCAAACGGTGAAGTCCTATACAAAAATCTTGTTTCTTTGACAGTAGATAAGTTAAATGGCATAAAGTCGTTAAAAATCTGTGATCAGCTAAGTAGGATCACCTGGAATAGAAAGAGTAGTTATAACTGATCTGTTGGAAAAAAAGTGTGGAGGATCGAATTCCCGTAATAAAACTTACTAACAGAACACAGCAGCAGACTTTGGCGATTAGCCATACATATATCAAGTACCTTGGGCTTAGTATTTCCTCCGATCTTCCCTGGTCCTCTCACATCTTGCTAGTTACTAGAAAGATGTTTCGCTTAACGTTCTACGTTAGGAAGTTAAGGCAGTCTGGTATAAAGCAGTCTTTGCTTTCTCAGTTTATCAATTCTTGTATTCTAACCACCCCTCTTTACTGCTCCCCATTAATCTTTCCTGGACTACCTAAGAAAGACTTTGCTTCGCTGCGTAGGGCACTAAAAGCTGTTAGTAGGGCAAGTGGGATTTCGTTAAACCAACTGGTTAACACCATTGTGGATAGACATATAATGTCATGTAAGAAACTAGCGAATACTATATTGTCAGACCCCGAGCATCCTCTCTATACGCTGCTCTCTCCTTGCATTTCATCTGATAGAACTAGAAGCGACTATAGGAGGCTATATGCTAGGACTACCAAATACAAAAACTCCACAATACCTTATCTGACACAGCTGTTATGTGATGAGAAATCCCTTAGGTATGACGCGATCAACTTACTGCGGCACTCTAACAAATAGCTCCCATTAGCTTTTGTTCTCCTTTCTTTGTTACTATTATATTGTTGTTCACATATTCTATTACACACTAATTTTATATTTCATATCCTGTGGTGCATTGTTTAAAATGTGAATGCAATGCTGTTCTTTTCTATTTCTTTTATACATCTTTTTTTCTTTCTGTTGTTGTTCCTTTTTATTTTTAAAATCTTATAAAATTTATGAGGTAATTAGATGCAATATTGTAATGCACGCTGAAAATTCCATACCTGTACCACAAATACTGTTTGGAATAAAGCTATTATTATTATATCTGTCGTCCGGAAATGTTTCTAATAGCTAAAATCATTGTAGAACATTGCTGCGAACAATCGGGTTTCATTTCTCAACTTTTCAGCATTATTTATACTTCCATCACAATGTCTTCCAAGATAAGTCATACAGGAAGTAATAATGAAAATAAAATATCAGCAGGCATAATTAACTATTTGCTGCTTACCTGAACTGGTTCTTTAGAATTATATGTTTATCACTTAATAGGGATCAACAAGTTGGCTGTCTCGTGTTCATCTTCAGTTTGGCAGCTTCGGATAACTGAGCAAAGTGAAGGCGATAAGATATACAATAGCATATTAACTTTCATCGCCAGCCTACATTGTTTAATCTCACTATGGGATATTAGTTTAAGTGTTAAAAATCTCAACGAATGGGTAGTAGATTGAAGACATTCTCTATCTAATAATTATTAAGTCTCTAGGAAGCAGAATTAGCTTTTATTCAACAAATGTCTTCATACTTCTATGTATAAATCTCAATTATTATAATATATACTATTCGTAGTACTTGAAGATAATACCCACGAAATGTAGATTAAAGAACCATCAATGTGCTTATTTTAAAATTATTTACTTAATTCTGTAAAGATTGTGAAGCTGTTCTGAATGGGAAAAACATACAGAGAGATAGAATTCTTCAACAAGAATTATCATTATAAAATGTAGTTTAAAAACTAAATTTACAGTACTTTAAAGTTGTCGGACAAAGCTTTCTCTGAAAGTCATCAATCCTTGACAAAAATCAGCTAAAACAAGCATGAATTATTGATAGATTTAATCTGATCGGCAATAGGCAGAGACAAAAAAAATTTCGTTAAAATACAGAGTATGTTCACCAGAGAACTGTAAGTTTTGAGCATAGCATGTAGGATTAATGTTAGGAGGATTCTATATAGCTAAATTAAAACAGATCCACCATAGCTGTCTGTCTGTTTTTGACGTAGAACTTTGCACCGATGTGCAGCAGTTCAAGTAAACACACTCCATGTAGCACACAAAGCAAGAGAAGAAAGTGGAGGAAATGCATAATATAGACAGTAAACAGAGGTATGAGACAAAGGAATAGTAGTAAGGAAGAACAATATAGTTTCATTGGAAATCATAAGTTACAAGGAGTGGATGCATCTGCACCACTGAGAATGATTTTGAGCCATATCACCAATTGTTTCCAAACATTGGTTTTTACTGTCCCAAAGACCCTAACCAGGAAGTGTTCACCTTCCCACGTGGCCTAAACTAACTGTTGTGGATTTCATTGACTGGTGAGGCCATGTTTGGGTTTGACCACCACTGACTAGCTCTTTTCCAACCTGACCCTATTTAAGCTAACATAGCCCATCCACCATAGCAGTAATAATGAGTGTGCATTACTGAAGTGTCCCAGACGCGGACAAAACAGTTGTCCACTACTCTACAGTTTTTGATCTTCCTCTAAATGATAACAGTTAGTAATGAAATACAAATTGAATTCAATCAAATCCATTGTAAAGCAACACTCAAGAATTTATTTTCTGTAAGAGCTTTTGGGTTTTCAATGAATGAAATAAAGTTATGCCTGTTTACTTGTCATCAGTCCTACGATCTGTCAAAAGTTTAGATTGTGAATAGTTAATAAGAGGCCATTAAATTAACTTAGTTATAGTAGACATGATAATGATTGCTTTATCAGGTCATATATCAAGAAAGAAGTCTAAAACAAATAATGTTATATAATCCATAAATCGACTGTGTTTATTTGATTGTCTTTCTTTTTAGAATGTTTATTTTGATTGGCATTTAGCTTTTAAGTTCAAGCAAATGAACAACTTCCAAACATTGTTAGTGGTGCCAAGGAAATAGAAAGCATTTATATTTCTTAACTCTCAAGTAATAGATTATATAAATTAGTTTTAATTAACCTATGAATAAGTACGTCTTTTCATGATGATAGACGTAGGAAAGTGATCTTCAAAAATCTATCTGGCTGCTTGTTTTACCAGTTTACTTATTGTAGAGTTTTATTTAAGCTAAACAACAAATATACGCAGGAACAACGTTAGCGTTTGAGGTTTTTAAGTGAACACTACAGTTTCGCTATTTATTTTCAACTCAGTCTTGCTTTCACTGGTGATCGATTAGACAGAAGTGTTTGGCCTCTGTTGACATGTTGGCTGCTTGTGCGGATGCTTCAACGAGGAATCGACCTGTCCACGTAGGCCAAACACTTCGGTTCAATCGATCAACAGGAAAATCAAAATTGAATTAAAAATCAATAATAACTGACACCCGCTGCACAAGAGTTGGCTCTCGTGGCCCAAGTGGACTAGTAGATAACATTTTGACATTTGAAACGATGGGCACTGAGTTGTAGCCTCAGTGGGAATGCCACCACTTACTGTGAAATTCAGGTGCAGTCATATGACGAGTTCCAAATAGGGAGAAATATGCATCTTGGATTCCACTCGTAGTGATCATCCACCAAATCTCGGTAGTTTCACATCTGATATTACTTATGTTTAACAGTAAAATACGCTACGGAATTGTATTGTCGGGAGTGCAAATGTTTTTCGGATTTCTGCTTTACATATTGACGATTGCATAATTCGACTGATTCTCATGAAAAAGGTATAAGATGAGAATCAAGTTATGGAGACATATTTTACAATTCACTCGTTATACTGCATAGGTAGGGAAGTCGTCTGCAGACTTTGTAAAATAATAGAAGTAATCATTCAAGATCCTATATTTCTAGATTACTAATATTACTTAACGAATAACTAAAGTAATCATTCTTCAAGTAAGCTACAAGACATACAAGCGAAAATCAACGGGCCGGTTGAAAATGCAGAGAAGGTAGAACTAACAAGGATGCCTGACTAACAAAAAATACCAATCATCATGAAGGAATGAAATCTAAAGGAAGTAATCTCTTTCATTTATTTGACTAGCACCATTTTATGTAGAGCCAGCACGGATGAGGTTATCAAAGCCGGCTTGGAACTGGAAAGCAAGACAACTGTTGATTACGCTGAAATCAGTGTGGAGATCTACAGCAATTAGCAAAAGGAGCAAGATTCGAATTTTTAACACCAATGTCAAGTCACTGCTTCTACATGATTTAGAGACTTGACATGTCGTGAAAAGTAATTCTAAAAGAATACTGCAAACTTTTCTTCGGCAAATTCCTTCGTTAGTTACTGAAGATCAGGTATCCAGCTGGAAAGGATAAGTAACAGAGAACTTTGGCAGTGCAGCGAACTAGTCAACAATATTTTACCCAGGATATATGCAGAAAGAAACGGAGATGGAATAGAAATACGCTAAGAAGACAGTTGAGTAATACCATCCATACGTCAGGCCGTCGACAGGAACTCTAGTAGGTGCTGAGTGTGACATGGAGGAAATCTTGTAATGCAGAAATGAAAGATTTTGTGTATAGCCATGTAACCAGGTCATCTGACAACTAGGGCAGAAGGCAAAGTGGAATGAAAGTGTGTTTCATCAGCCTGATTTTACGCTTGGGACATGAGGAATGAAATGGGTCGAACGTTTTGCAAAACAGACGGGAGATAAGCTTCAGAGTAATATTTTCGAACGTGAGGCTGAAATTTTCATTAAATATTAAATCTCTACTAATTAAGATTTCTTTCCTACACAGTATATCTATTATTCATATGACTTACTAAATAAGAACAACCCCTTTCGATATAACTTCGACTGACTTATGAAAACGTTTCTCAACATACTTGTGGTGTTTAGCTAAGACCTTAGTATTTGTGTGAATTAAGAAACTGATTAACTAATACTTTATTTGTTTACAGAAATGGCGTTTAATTTAGAAGAAAGGTCATGTTTCACATGAAACGAAAAAGTCACAAGACTATTTAACCAGTGAAAGTCAATGAATCATTGTATATTTTCTACACATACTATGAGAAGTGTGAAAATGAGACTTCTAGCTCCAAAGGAAGATTTCAGTCAACTAAATATGCAGTTGATATAAAAGAAACGATAAAGGGATTAGCAATAGCAGAGCACATCGTAGAAGCATCCAAAGATGAGTTTAAATTGTTTTATAGCAAGATTGTTCAGAGTATACAAAACATATATATATATATATATGAAATGAGGATACATTAAGAGCAAATGGAACTCAGTAACAGGTTTTCTTCACTGATCTAAAAAGTGAAATTCATAATGAATACGACATTATAGTTTACTACTTTTTTTAAGATATGAAGACTGTGAAAACATGAAAGTATATTAGTGTAATTAGCGGTTATCAAATACTGTGAAAGAAAGAACTAGGGTACCGGTGTGAAAGCATATTAAATGTTCCAAGCAATATATAAACTAATTTCAGTTAATATTGTTCAAAAAGTTTAAGATACCTTAAGAAGAAGCTGAATTTTGTGGTTTGGTTGAAAAAGAGATCTGGGCTAGGAATGCAACAGTTGTTTGTACAAATCTTGTCACAAACCATATTTTCATCAAGTGGCTTCAGTCATTGTCAACTGTTAAATGATATGCTTAATTTACAATTTATGTTTAGACTACAGGCAGAAGTATGATGTAATACCGATTATGCTCAACATAAACTAATACAAAAGACAATTTATGAGATGACCATTTCGACTAAAAGGTAAAATTTTCTCCATAAAGCTCATCATGTTTTTTCGGCATTCTCCTATTCCCTTATTCAAAAGGAAAGTTGTCTCGCAAAGTCAAGTATTGTATTGCAACTTAAATGAAAGAATAAATGTGCCAAAAGAATGTTAGTAGAACTTGAAACTTATTTAGCAAAGAAAAAAGCATGACTTGTAGTTTATCAGTATTAACCACACTGGTAGATGCTCCTGGGCACGAAAAATCAAGTTCCTAAAGCAACGGCTAGTATAACTCGCTCCATAAGAGCAGTTGAATCGGCAAATACGATTATAAGTGGCTTGTCAATGTATTTCATCTTTCAATGGAAGAACATCTACCTGTGTGGTTAATGCTGGCAAACTGCAAGTCATATTTTCTACACGACCAATAGCGATTTCTCGATTGAAAGATGAAGTACCTAGACTAGCCTTGTTCTAATCGTATCTACCAATGAAACTGCGCTTGTAGAGCGAGTTATATTGTCAGTTGCTCTAGGGACTTGATTTAAAGACGGAAGCATTAATTCTACTGCAGGGAGATGTGTTGTACTTTTTTCCAAGAAATGTATTTATGTACACAAATGAGTGTACAGTAGCTTTGATATTTTACTGTGTATGGTGAAGATGATCATTCTCCTGTTTGATATAAATAATCGGCTACCAATTTCTGTTTTTTTTAATTAAATGCAACTTCATTCATTCTTTCAAATGGATTTCTAATCTGATGATATAGAGTAATTAAGCGATAAAGCTCATACGGTAAACAAAACTGTTATTTCAATTTAGATAACAAACTGACATGAGTTAGAGAACCAATGACAACCAGAGAGTTCTGCACAAATGCTTCGTCTTGATTTGGGACACCCCATCAACACAACTGGATATAAGCCAAAACCATTAGGTTGTGAGCTGAGTCCGTTGATTACTCAACCATTGGGTTGGAATCATATAGTCATGAATTCTAACTTTTGTTCAAAAGAATTTACATGAGGATTAAATCAAAAAGAGAAGACAAATGGACCAGTTCTTAATTATCTTAATTCTTAGCTGATTCGTTGAATTAACCCCATATGTTAACACAAAAAATAACGTAAATCAGTGTAATACTATATGATTTCTGAGAAGTAAACTTTCTGCTGTTTTAATTTTTATTGTGACATGTATCGATAAAGTTTCTAGAAAGAAGCTGTAGTAATCAACGAATGATAGATATGTTAAATCAACTGATACAGTTGTTCAAGTGTTGGTTTGCAAGGGTTTGATTTGAGTGTTTACAGGATTTCATTATGAGCTGACATCGATTTAAGAACAATTGGAAAACCTGAGTCTACTGGACAGCTGTTTCATCCTAGTCTGGAACTTATCGGGAGTACGCGTCCACCACAAGGATTCGAACCTATGAACTTCCGGCTACAGTGCGAGTTTGTAGACTATTAAGTCACTGGGACCTGGACTCACCTTGTTCGAAGCCTTGTGGTAGACGAGTACTGCCGATAAGTCCCAGACTAGGACGAAACAGCTGCCCAGTACACCCAGGTTTTCCAATGGTTTTCTAACCGATGTCAGCAGATGATGAAATCCTGTAATCAGTGCATTTGTCTTTGCATTTTCAAAGTCAGATGATATCTTCAACAAAAGCAAAAATTAAATGGTATGAAAAGTCGAGGTAAATGAAAGTTGAGGACTAATGAGACTGTGAAATCGATGAAATTCCTATGAAGTGTATATTTGATAAAGTTATCAGACGCTAGTGTATATCTTTTTTTGTAGTACAATTAAAATATGGTGTGCAAACACTAGTAGATTATAACAGTAAATACTTTCATAATGTAAGTATCCTATGACTACAAAAAATTTGATGTTCGGTGCCGGCTTCCACTGATTAAGGAGACAAATCAGTTTGAAGGCACTGTGTCCAGCTGCCATACTATTTGATACGTTCTCATGCTACCCTTGGCTGTTCACACACAATCTCTTGCTAGCTAAGCACTTATCTTATTTTAACAAAGCCAGTCCTGAAATATATTACGCAAGATTTAACTGTTTTTACTACTTTGACTTTCTAACTGTTTCTGGTCTGTGTTAAGTATCTATAACTGGGTTGGAGTAGATAGAGTGTGTGTACTGTAGTCACTGTGGTATTATCCACGCACTCACTCTCAAAATATTGAACAGCTCAGAACAAGAAAAAGAACATAAAAAGAAACACTTTAACCAGACAGACGAAATAGTTGATTTACTCAGTTATTAGTAGATACAAAGAAATAAAAGTCAAAGTAATGTCACTTGTGACGATGAAACCCCTGAAAACGAATTTAAAGATTCATGGTTCAACCCTATAAGAAGGTAAATTGGAATATCTATATATGCTTCTAAAAAAGCTGGGACTTTGTTTAATTTTTAATCCACCGTTTCTTTCAGAAATAAACTTTGTTAGTTTAGGAAAGGCATAAATCATATTTGACAAAATAATTCACTTTATTGAATATCATATTAGCTGATTAAAGTGAGAGCATAATAGTTTGGCCAAACTTTGAATATTAAAACATAAAGATAATCCAGAGGTTTTGCCGTGTACATCATAAGAGTGTAGTACAGTACACAGCTGTAGTAGTAAAGGCTTAAGTAATCAGTTAAATATTGATCCCCAAGTCTTTATTTACAGAGTCGACATCTGGTACATGCAATAAAAATGACGTAACACAAATTCCGCAAATATGGAAAGTTAAACCACATGACAAAAAATAAAATATTGTAATTACCTCAAATTTCACTGAATACACAGTTGGAATGTGTAAATAAATCACAATATTTAAGTTAAGTGCAGTTTTTTAAACTACTCAAACTTTGTATATTTGAAACCTAGGCACTATGGTAGAATGTAATTCCATATTCATTTGATCATTGGGTATATCAAACAGTGAAGCGGTAATATTTTCTGGATGACGTTTCAAACACAATTTATTGCTCATAATCATACAACATGATCCTATAAAATATTAATATGAAATTGCTCAAATTTTGACTTAAGTAAAAGAATATTTTGGAGAGGAACAATCTCATAGTCATTTCCCAAAAATCAAGGTATATTGAACAGTTAGTTTGTCTTTGTTTTCAATTTAAAACTACACCTCACAGTGTATGCAAAAGTTGTACATCTTTGACTCAAAGTCTTGTATGACTATGTGCGTGTGTACCAATGAGCAATCTATAATAAAGTCAAAGTGTCTACTTCTTGCTCCTTGGTGTCCAGTACTTTTCTAGCTAAAATCGGTTTTTGATAGGGGCTGCTTTCATATTATGCAAATTTTATCTGTTTACGTATTTCAAACTTGAATCATAAAGAATATTTCCATTTTTATTCAATATTGTTTGTTTATTTTTTTATTTATGTGACGCATCAAATCATTGTCAAAAGGCTTTAATTTTTCCACGTGCAAGGTATTCTCAGGAAGTCATCACAGACATCTGAGATAGATTTCCACCTCAAGGGCTTATTCCATTCGAAGAGAATCCAAATATCCTGTTATGAATTATCAGCAAGAACAAAACATTCTGGATAGATGCGTAGGGGTATGGATAATTAACTGAAAATGCTGAAACTTAGACATGCTTTCAGCAATGCCAAACTGTATAACAGCATTCCAAAAGTTCTGTTTAATAATAATAAGAAGAATGTGAGATACAGCATTATCCGCAGAGAACCTTAAATGACAGTAATCGAAGGCACTAAGGCAGACGGTTTTAGCATCTGACAGTGAAATGTTTGCGCTATACTCACTAAAAAACTACTCGAAAATCAAATGTCCACTCTTTGATACCATCTCACAATAGTTTATTACTTAACTGTTTTAAGTGAAATTTTATTCATACCAAGCATCTGCTGACGCAATACACTCTTATTTCATCATTAGCAAAGACGCAGCCATAAGAGTGAATAACCAGCATAAAAAAGTCTGATTAGTTCTGTGTGCATGTTTCCATGGTCTTCTAATTTGTTTTCTATCGGCATACAAATAAACTTTACATTATTCTTATGCAATAAGTAAGAAAAGAACAAACAATCCAACTGATATTGCATTCCACGAAGCACAATATATTGAAACACTTAAGAGATTGCAATAAAATGTTTCGTATTTCGCTACATATTTTGCAACAAATACTCTTAAGTCAAAACTATCTCATGTTTCAGTTTACATGCAAAGGCCATACGTAATATTTATCACGAGATACTTACAAACTATGATTTCATGAAATATATAAAAAATTCTGATATTTATTTGTTTTATATTCGTATTGAAAAAAATTACATCGGACAGATTTTCAAAAAAAACAACAACAGTGAATCAACATTCGATCTTTCAAAGTAATGCAAGAGAATTATATTTTTTTAATTGGTGAATGGTGACTAGCAGTCAAATCCACAATGCACATTTCGTCCTTTTTGCACACGTCAGCTGAACGCACCTGTAAGTGATATTGTATTCACTTAGACTGGAACCCAGCACCAATCCTTTCAAACTACAAAAACTTGTCCACTAGGAGTCTAACGGACGAAATGCGCATTCTGGATTCTACTGATGGTCACCAACCACCAAATGACAACACGCAAATCTTCAGACAACTTGGAAGTGTTTGTGTTGGGAGCTAATATGTCAGCAGAGACTGAACATTTCGGTGCAACATAATCAACCAAAGGGAAATACGAAATCAAAGCGGATAATATTTTATTTTACTGGCACTTTTGAAAATTTTAAAGATTTTACACTTATTGTTCCAGAACATTTGTAATTCAGCAATTAACACTGTTTAAAAAGTTTGACTATAAATAGTTATTAAATTGGCTCAAATTTAGAAACAAAGATTATGAAGAGTAAGAAATTTGAAAATACCACCTGCAAAATAGAGTGTTCTTATCATCTAAAATATGATGGTGGCGAACGCATGCTACTAATAAAATTTGCATTTCTCAACAAATAAAAGAAACAAATAGTGTTATTATCAAGGACACACCTCCATTTTATCCTATTAGTTTTATCAGAGTAACAGTAGGCGAGAATTCAGAATGCCTCAGCTTATACGTGTGGCAACTAGATCAGATTACTTCTACATTAAGTAATTCTGAGCTGGGAAGTGAATGCATTGACAGAAGATAACACACATGCTCAGATTGTAGGATTTGATGAATACATGATAAGTGAAAACAGAATATGTTTGTTTAATGAAAACTGCTCATCACATTCGTTTTGGGAGTGATAACTTATGGTAGTAGGCTGTTATAACTAGGTCGAATTTTACCTTAACCTTTTATTCTTATTTAAAATAGCCTAGATTTTATTTTACGCGAAATACTTATGTCAAAACACAAAGCATATCATATCAGCATTCATCGCAATATGCTTACGTACAGTTTATCAACCTGGACAAATACACTGTTGAACCAAGTACTAATGTGTCCACTTCTGTTTAATGCTGAATGTTTTTCACATTTAGTTGCTCACCAACAGTTAATAAAAGGATTCTCTGTCCATACACTCTGAATTAAATGTGCTAATGTATAAGCGAATTAATTGTGTGTTGGTTCAGATTAAACTGTTACCATTCATGGATTTATACTGAGAAGCACGTCACTTAATGACTGAGTTTTAAAATAGAACTGTTCACAGAAGTGCGGCAGTTTAGTCTGTAGCACTCCATGTAGCACACAGAGGTGGAAAAAAGAAAAAGTCGAAAGAGTTTTAATAAGCAGAAATGTTAGAGAGAAAGAAAAAATAGTAGCATGGAAAAACATTAGGGATTAGAGGATACAGGAGATCGCAGGGGGTGAGCACCTCCGAACTACTGGGAATGATCCTGAGCCATGTCACCATCGATTTCCGAACAATGATTCAAGGACCCCAACTAAGCAGTTTACACCTCCCTGTATGGCTCAAAACAGAAGCAGCTTAGAGTTAAACTAGGTACTGCTACTGGTGTTTTCTCAACGTAATTAAGAGAGAAATGTTTATATGAGCATCTATAGGTAACAGTTTTTTTGTCGTTAATCTCATGTTGTATATATACATATATATGTATGCGAGCCCGAATAGCTCGGTGGTAACGTCGCTGACTGCAGAACTGCTGGTCACGAGTTCGAGTCTCAGAAGGGACATGAGTTTCTTCAAGAGATTATTGATTGTGCATCAGTGGCTCAGCGGTAGGCTACTCGCCAACCACACATATCGTCTGGAGCCCGAGCCCCAGACGGCGCACTCTTATGCTTCTCTAGGCCATTATTAAGACTGGTAAAGAGAGCAGGTTAGGGATGAGACTAGTAGCCTCACACTGTAAACATAAACACCACTGTTATTGAAACTTAAAAGCTCTAGGTTGGGGCCCTATTTTTCACTGGGAATATATAGGAATAAAGTAAATAATCAATAATAATAATATAGACATATAAATTAATATTTACAGTCATCACCTGAACATAAATAAAAAGATAAAAAACTACAAACTCATAATGGTGAACCGTAGAATTCATAACAAGTTAACGTGAAACAACACTTGAACTCATCTACCTTTTATAAAACATAGCTGCAATGATCGTACTAATAGTATTGATGTTGTTATCAAACTGAATACTTAACATAATACGAAATCTTTTTTCAATTCCTTGTTCGTTTCATTGAGAAAACATTTCAATAAATAAAATATCATTATCACATTGAATTTATGCCAATTCAGTTTCATTTAAATCTGAGTAATTTTCGCAAATTACACAGTAACACTGATATTTTTGATAGTAATGAGCTATTTTTTGTTTCTTTTCTAGGATTTTTATGACCACAATCATTTGATGGCACTAAACAAAAAATGAAAGAAGATGAAGTCTATGGTAATAAGTTACACAAACTTAAGAGTATGATATAATATACGTTGTCGCAATCATTGTGTGAACAGCTATCTGTGCGTTGGTGGCACAGCGGTTAGGACTCTCGCCGACCATGCACATGGTCCGGGGTTCGATCCCCTGCCGACGCACACCCGATATCAATGGTCGGCTGCAAAATTTGGGCTACCGATTTCACATGCTGAAAATTCCATAATTGTACCAAAATACAGTGTGGAATCAAGCTATAATAAAAAACAACAACAACATAGAATTACTTGTTAGAAAAATTGACCATTCACAAGGGACAGTGAACTCATTTTTTTCAAGTCTGTTTTCTTTTAATTCGGCTACGAACGTGGTAAACTCACAAAAGTTATTATAAAGCATATGTAAATAAGAGAAAGGTTTTAACTCTTTGAAGCAAGAGGTGATTTCAGAATTCGTTAATTACCAATGGCTAGTACAATTTCAACTTAAAGTCGGCATGGGTTTCTTTGAGACAGTCGAAAATTCCATGTGCACGACTTATAATAATGTAAAGAATAGCACACGTGTGATGATTTGTAATATTATCTATTTCTTACTACCGGAGTTCGCGTTTTAGAAACGTCATGGAGAATTCTGCTAAGATGTAATCTACTGAAAAGTGTATGGCCACCGTAAATCCAGTGAAGTATCAGTAAGGCTCGAGAGGTTAATCAGAAGCAAAGTGAAAAAAACTTTTCACAATATTCAGTTAATCCAAGTAAAGAATGCGAAATTCTCATTCCGCCGTTCAAAAGTTATTATGTATGTTGTTCATTCCAGCACAACTGCACAAATTAATATAAACTTATTTGAGGGAATAATCACATAGAAATATCTGAAGGAAGAGACTCACAGTTTCAAAAAAAGTCACTGTAAATCAAAGCATGTGATACTCACTATTTTGTTGATACTGTTAAGTAGTAATAATTTAACTGACTTTTCGAAAAGTTATTCAAATTAAGCCGCAATTGTTAAAATCCTCACAATGTGGATATGTGAATATTAATGTGCTACGCCTTAAAGACTTCGGTTTACTGGTAGTAACTTTAAAATAGATTTCTTGGAGTAAAAACGAGATTCATTACTAATGTAATTGACCAAGCCAGTTATGAGAATACTTACTCATAGTTTGAACTGGATAGCAATGTAACTATCGGGTTAGAATTATTAGACAACAGAGTGTAGTCATAGGACTATATAGTTATAACCATACCTTGTAACTTGGCGTCAGTGACTCGCCGACCATGCACATGGTCCGGGGTTCGATCCCCGGCCGACGCACCCCTTTACCTCGCTAAGCCAGAAATAATGCTGGTGAAGAGGAAAGGTTGGGCATGAGGCTGGCAACCCTATCCTGTAAAATAAACACTGCTACAGAAACTTCAAGCCTCTAGCTTGAAGCCCTATGTTCCACTTGGGAACGTAAAGGAAAAAAAATACCTTGTAACTTGGTGTTTCTAGTTCTAACCCATGATGAAATCATAGGTGGCTATTACAACAAAATCCTTGACAAGCATAAAGCAGCTATCCAGTGCTTCTTGGTTATTATTTGGTTTCATACACTTAGTTCTCTTGATAAGTTTCAATAGAGAAAGAAAGACCAGATTTGAAGTATAAAATGATATTTTATTTCACAGGTTCTCATCAGCTGCAAACGACCTGCAACTACAATGGTTATAATTAATAACAATAACATACTTGAAGGTTTGAATAGTAGTAAATAAAACATTATAAAATCAACACATCCGAAATGCAAGCATTACAAGTTTTGGTTTAATTTGCCATCAATTTATATGCTTTCAACATAGAAATGAGGGGTGCGGGTGGTGAAAACAGAAAAATCTTATAAACATAGTTAGGATATAGGTTTACATAGCAGCTCAAGAAGGTCATAGTTCATAAATTTGAAAACTTGTTCAGTGAGTTGAAATCACTAATATGGATGAATAATCAATGAAATCAGATTTCAGTTACCAGGGGGTTGAGAGATTGGTTACACTCTCTTTCTCTATGCATAAGTTTAGTTTCAAACGCTTGGTTGCAATTGCTTCATCAAATTGTAGTAAATTTCTTGTCATTTGTATGTTTAATATCTAGCGGATTTAGAAATCTCGCCGAAATGACCCATATCCACAGGGTGTCCGATAATTGCACTTTGCGAATATCTGTTTCCTTTTAGACATAAGTTTCTTGAAATATGCTCTGAAAATTGGAGAGTAGCCCTTCTTTCTGTCCTTTCAATGTACTTGCTCCCACAAGTGCACGTGAATTTATAAGCACAGTTGGAGATGACACCAGCAGCGTGCTTATCCAGTTTGGATTGGCTACTGGAGCATGTAGTACTGTAAAGCGTTACGAGCTTAGCTGCAGGAAAGCATGTTTTAACTGCTCTTTTCATTCTCTTGTTAGTTTTCTGTGATACTGCTTCTCCTGTAGATTGGAGGTGAATGAACACTTCCTTCTTTTCAGCTGTTGGATTTTTCGTTTTCTCGTCTTTGTCTTTGCTGTACTTAAAGATAAATCCCTCTGGACACTCATTTTCCCTTAGACATTTTTCATTAAGGCTTAATTCTTCTTCCACCTTGTTAGGCGAACATAACTTCCTAGATCTGTCGTCCAGTGTCCTTACTAATCCACGCTAACAGATTATAGGACAAAAGCTGTTGTAGTGAAGATACTGTCCAGTCCAGGTGGATTTTTAGGCCATACCATAGTTGGCTCTTCTTACATTAAGGTTCAGCAAACTAAACTCATCATTGTGTTCATATCCTATGGTGTAATTAATGTTTGGGTGGATCTCATTAATACAGTCAAATAATATAGATGTCGTTGCAGACAGCGAACGTATCATTAACACATCGGTGATAGTAGGTTAGTTCATTGAAGTCAGTACTCATTCGCGTGCGTTCAAGATAACCCATGAAGATATCGGCCAGAATAGGTCCTAGAGGTGAACCCATTGTAATCCTATCAATTTTTCAGTAAAATTGATTGTTAAATTTAAATTGGATGTCACTGAAGTATGTTATTGTCATTATTTATAGCCATTGTAATTTCAAGTATTTTGCAGCTGATGAGAACCTGTTAAATATAATGATATCATTTTATACTTCAAATCTGGTCTTTCTTTCTCCATTAATAGCCTTGTAACACAAGCCATTTTGAATTGAATAAGAATTAAAGAACTCTGAACATATTCAGGTATTTCTCAGCAGCAGTATAAGAAAAAGAGAAATATTTAGAAGCTAGAGCAAAGAATACAAATATCTCATCGGCAAATAGGTAAGAACTAGTCATAAAAACAGATTATTTGAAGCAAAAAAATGTAACAGAACGTAGCAAGAGTACCTGAATTATCGAGTGATTTGTTCACTGGCTATAAGCAATTTAAACTACTACATTTTTTGCAAGCTTCTAATCTGATGTATATGTCTACATTTATTTCTAGATACCTGTCTTTCCTTTATAATCATAAGGTAAAAGCACGCTTTCACAATAATCAGTTTTCTACTTACCTAATTAATTTTGAGTTTGACCTTTTACTTCGTGTGTTTCATAAAAGTCATTTCATAAAAATTGAGAATTTAAGGACAATCACAGTGACCATTTTTCTTTCGAAAATGTTACGTTTTTATAAATTTTCTTAAAAGTCACATTTTATATTTGATATAAGGTAGAGCCTTCGATTTCGGTGATGTGGCAAACCTAGCTACCTAGCTATTATCTTTTATAATTTGAATATTGTCGTATGAAATATTTGATTCTAAACAGTTATCATAATTCCCTAGTATGAATGTCTGTTCATATAATACCATCAAGAGATTTAACAGCACTTTGTACGCGGCATTTCTCAATGCCTAGCTGAGTTGTTACCCTCTGTTGCTAGACAGTTTATTCAAAAACTAAGGCGGGTTCAGTTTAATGCTGCTTTTAGTCGAATATTGTTGTATTAAATGCGAAGACATCAAGAAAGCATTCAAATTTAAAGACAGTATTCATTTGCAGTAATGTATGTTAATGCATTAGACACAAGTAGTCGTGATGTAGTTTTATTATTGAGATATCAATTACTCCATTATTAAATACACAATGGCAACAATGAATTGTAACTATTCGCTTGCAAGTATTTAACTGTTAAAGAACATTTTGTTCTGAGAAACTTATTATCGTGCCACAGCTAAATTAGGTGACCAGATACTCATCATTGTAATTATGGTGTGTAGCGCAGATATTGTTCTCCAGCTTTGTCCCATAATACTTAAGGAACACATACAGGATACTTGCTTAGCCAACCACATCCAGTAAGACAGTGATCATATAAGTACTACAGTATGAGATTATTATACTTAAAATACAACAACTGACCTCCAGTACGGAACACATATAATTGTAGATCTGATAATAACCCTGTTATCATTTACGTTTAATTTAGAATTTAACTCAACACCTTCGAACAATAAATTTCACTACCTTTTGAATCCTTATTAAAGTAGAACTTATATGTCATAGTTACCAAATTTAAAGCAGCTTTTATAGAAATCCTTTAAATTCATAGTATTCCGGTGTGGTTTCTGACAAATAGGAAATTTATAGGATATCGTATAGTATCTGTTTGTACGGTACATGTAAATGGCTGTGATGCCGTCCTGATCAATAAAATGTTACAGTAACTGTCATCATTTTTTATAATCTGGAGAATTTTTAACTTTATGGTATGATATATAGTGGATAGTGATATATTTAGAATTTGTCATATCCTATATCTCAAGGAACCCCATTCTTAAATTCTTCTGCTTTACTTAATACTACTTTTGCCACATTTTATTGGAATGTCATGTGTCTAAACATTTCACCTTACGCATGCATTGCCTTCAGTCATATCTGTCGACCGCTGGGATTGAGGTAAAGACTCTGTCTGGAATGATTGCATGACTTTCCCGAACACTGAGTTACATCATCACTTAGAAATTCGTATGACATGTTTAAATATAAATTTTGAGTAACTTGACATAAAATGTTGCTTCTTTATAACTTTTATTAGTTCTAAAGTTGTCATACTTTATTTCATTTAAGAACTAAAGGTGGTTATTTTTGCCGAAAAATAGAATAAATTTTATTCTTTTGAAAACTTCCTTTCTAGTTGAATAATAAATTAAGCTTGTCTCGTATTACACAGTTAGTAACAGTATACTAGTTTGCGGATAAAATTAACAGTAACGAAAACTCAGCTAGTACACATACAAAAATATAACATGAGTTGTTTCACAATAGATTATATACATGCTACACTATTTCATATTATACTATTATCCAAAATATTACAAAAGGGAATCGATTCGTTTGTTAAACGTATACTGTATAGCTTTCTCAAATGTTTTCAAATGGTATCAACTGATATACAGGGAAGGTACGTTACCACTTACTAATAAAATATTTTTTATCTGGATAGTGAAAAGTTAGTATGGTTAAAACAATGACCTATTCTTATTCTTTTTCTTCGAAGACAATATCTTTGTGTTGTCTATAAATAACACACAAGTGTATATACGAGAAGATAACTCAACTATCAAATGTTCAAACAAGCACCAGGTAAAGAGCCCCATCAGAAATCTGTTCCACTGGTCTGAGAGAAGGAAACATTCAGTAGAAACCATGCAACAATCATTCAGAATCCAAGTTTATCTTGCATAGGTCAGAGTTTCATTTCCATGAACAATTCTAAAGCACTGCAGCAGGTGAATAAACTGTAACACTAACAGTCTGTTATAAATGAACATAAAAGTGTCTAACAGCAGCGATGACTAATACACACAGGAAGCTATGCTTACATCTTGTTCATGTTCTATGAAATGGGACATTATTTCGCATTCCACGTAGGAGAGACTTTAGAAGTTTGTTTTTTCACCGAATAAGGGATTATTATTTTTCCATTGGATTCCACTCGGAACCCAAGGTTTTAGAAGCATATATACACTTTATCCTCTTCTCTGCGGCCCTTCTTAGCAGCCCAATCGATTCACCATAGGCCTTCATATCCTCCTCGCACCATCTCTTTCATTCACCCTCACGCGTTCAACTCGTCGTTTCCCACTCGAGTTCAACGCAAGCGATGGCCTTGCGTACAATGTCATTCGATGGCCTCCTTAGTGTGCGTCCATTCCACCTCCACTTTCTTCTGCCTATTTTTTGAGCAAAAGGTTTTTAGTAGTTGCACTCCCATAGTTTGTTCTTGCTAATTCCTTCTGGTTATTCGATCTACAATATTGTGCAAAGGCACCTTCTAATAAGTGTTACGTCTAATATTGCACCTATAAACACTAAATTTGTATATTATACGCCATTTTGCATTTCGTCTTAATTAGACCGTTTGTGCTTCATCGGACTGCCGTACATTTTCCTGTTTGCCTGCACATTTTTGCTAAATGCAAGTCAATTTTTGGGTTCAAGCATTGTATTCTCGTTGTTTGGATGCTGTGTAACGTCGTATCTGAATAACAATAATCTTGTAGTCCTTCGATACTCAGTCACCAATATAATTCTGTTTGGAAACATTTGGATTCGTTTTGGATTTGGTCAAGTCTATTTATAACAATTTGGTATTGTTTCAGATTTTTTATTTTATTTTATTTTTTTTTGGTTACAGCTTGATTCCACACCGTATTTTCAATACAAGTATGGAATTTTCAGCATGCATATCGGTAGCCCAAATTTACAGGCCGACCATAGATATCGGGTGTGCGTCGGCAGGGGGTCGAACCCCGGACCATGTGCATGGTCGGCGAGAGTCCTAACCACTGTACCACCGACGCTCGAGGACTGCGAGTCTCTCTCTTTAAAGGATTATTTGTGCAGTGGCTGTAACGAAGTTCTTCAAGATTCGTTTGGTTGTAAAAATAAAAGTCAGCAACCTACTGGAAGACTAACAAATTACCTAGTGGGATATAAGATTTCGGTTACAGATAACCGGTTTTGGATCAAACCGGCGTTATTACTAACGAGTGTCTAATTATTTTTACCGCTTTAATTACATTTCACCATTTGCCAAATGATAACAAAAAATTGACGCTTTACAATTCAGGCGTTAAAGATCTGAACTGAACTTAATATGGCCGTCGAATCAAAACCAAAATCAGCCATACTGGGTGATCTAATGATGGGCAATGATGCTCAGGTGAAGCAATGGATATCTTGTGCATGAGGTCGGGTATTATGTTACACACAACATTAGTTGATACATAAATCTGTACTGTTGCTAAATACTTCGAAAAATATGAGCTCAAAAGTTACCGGACACATGAGAACTTTGTGCAGATTTTCAAGAGATCCATCAGAATCATAAAACTGTAAGATGATTAACCATTTACTTCGAGTGATGGAGATAGAACTCAGGAAGAATTAATACAAGGAGACTTAATCATCGTCATTTGTAAAGATAACCACTCGGAATAATCAACCAGAATTTGTAAAGACTGGAAATTCAGCCATGAATTCAAAAGCGACATAGAGTCTGGGTTACTACAGTTCAAGAGCAATTCAGCGATACCAGACAAAAATTCACAGGTGGATTCATTGATCATTTTAACGCGCCCAAAAGATGAGAATTTTGAATTAGGTATTTTGCTACTTTAGGTATCTTCGTAGTACTTGTCATTTCAAACTATTTAGCCTAGAAATTTGTGCAACCTCGGTATTAAAGCAGTGCAGATAACGACGAAAAACGAATACAAAACGTGTACTTTATAGAACTCCGTTATTTTACCATGCTAAACCTTAAAAGTTGGTGTTGTATTCCAAGTCACACACGTTTTGTGCTGCAAATTCGATTAAAATCATTGCGAAAAAGCAAAAATCAACTTAGGATATCATTTTGTTTACAGAAGTGGACTAAAACACCGAACGAATATCTGAAAAAATAATCAGGACGCTGAACGTGATAAGCAACGGATATATCTTAGCCTTAGCATCTTTAAGCCATCTACACATTTCGAGCTTTGACTACGTTTTCCTGTGGTTTGTAGCAGTAGTCAGAGAATTCACTGACTAATACCATTTTAATTTAGACTCTGTCTTAATACTTTTCAGCCGAAATTTATTTTGGATGAAGCAAATACGAATGTTAGCAGATGATGGGTTATTTTTGCCTCAGGGTTATGAACTCAAGTCTACTTTAATTACCAATCTCTGATTATTAACGTGGAAATCGCCTCGGTAAGAATACCTAAGTATCTCTGTACCTAAATGAAAATTCCCTTTAAGACATAATTTTCTACTAGGAAATTAAAATAGCCTCACACAGGGGTCAGCACTGTGTTGTGCATCAAGATAATTCAGACGGATCCAGATATCTCAAAGCTAGCTATACATGTGTAATGAAACGAAGTCTGAATGCCTATGGAAAATAGAGTTTCTTTCCGTCAATATTTACTTTGGAGAACCCTAAATTAGTTTCTGCCCGGTTGAATGGAGAAAAAATGTGGAAATTATATGTTGTAGGGATAAAATGTTCAACTTACGGGATTGATTTTGGCAAGCTATACAACGTCCATTTATAATTGCTTCCAAAGAATAAGGTATGGTATTATTTTTCTCTTCCTGAATGAATCCCTCTGAACCTGGATTCTTTAAATGCTCAGCACACTTCAACACATATTCTGGAAGTTTAGTAGTCCATAGATCGTGTACAGCCAAGCAGCTTGCTTTTGAAGGAGCTATCCATGCTTGTTTCTTGTCCGCAAACCTAGTCACCCTGAACCTCGACTGTGACGATAAAGCTTTAAGTTCATCTTCCGTAAGTTCTACTGGAGATTGAGCTGCACCATTACTCTCTGCACTTTCCAAGAGAGACTTCGGAGAAAGTCGCATTGATCGCCTCTTGAGTTCTGTTTCGCTTTTTGCATATTTCATTCGTTTCCTGGATTTTTTCATTGCACCAAAGCTTCCTGTCTTTGTTTCAGAGTTCGCTGTTCCCAAATTGGGGGATGAACGAATTTTCTTAAGACCTGATTCAGAACTTGGTGAGATTAAGTTTCTTGCTTTTATCTTTTCATGTCGTACACTCAATAACACAAATCCAGGTCTCGTACGACCCCGTATACTCTCAACTATATCATTACTAGATTCAGGAGTAAACTCAAATGAGCCTTTGCGTATGCACTGGTGTATATCTTTTATCGTTAGTGCCTGCGCAGTTGGACCACTCGCATATGAGTCATTAATTGATTGACTAACCGGAGATGTTTCTTCTTGTGGACCATCATGTTGGACAGTATACGGGTATAACACAATAGGCTGACCCGGACATTCTACAGTAACGGAACCTTTTTGGCTGGTATTACTACTGTCATCCCTTGGAGTTATATGTAACGAAAGACCACTTTCTCCTTCAAACTTGGCTTCAACTGGTACTAGAAATGTAGACATATCTGAGTGTTCACTATTTACAGCCCAGTTTTGATTAGGATGCTCATTTAAGCCAAAATTTTGAACATTGCATGGGAGCGGTTCTTGATTTTGAGACTGAATGTTCGACTGGCTTTGCAGTGGAATGGTACTTTTGAGCGTATCATAATATTGTGCAAGTTGCAGTTCAATCAGTTTCTGGAGCAACAGAAGTTGTAGCTGCCTCTGAGCATTGTAATCCAAGTCGCTTAAATTTTGACCTAAAACCTGATTTTGTATGCTATGAAATACATTTTCTGAATTATCCTGAACATCCGGGATACTTGCGTGACCTAAACTATCATCATTTATGCCATCTAATGAGTTTGGAAAAATGAACCCATGACATATTGGGCGACTGTAGCTTTGTGGAAGTTCATGCTGTGTTTCACTGGAAACGCTTGCTGGTTGAAGTGATAGAGGAACATTTGTAGGATTTAAGGGCATGTATATCACTTCGTTGGTAGGGTTTAGAAGATTTGATGAGCATTCCAGTGGATATGCATTAAATGATGCATGATAAGAAGTGTGAGACAGATTTTCTGTTTCTGAAGTCACTTCGGATTTTGGAGTTTCAAAATTATTTAGAGAAGAGCTTTGAGACGAAGCTGTCATCACAACATTTAAGCGAGATTTAATAACATTTTTCGAATTTGTGCAAGAAAAATAAACTTCGTTCTCAGATGGAAAAAACAAAATTCGCAAATTTAGTTATAGCTGTGAGCCATTTCATTTCCAGTATCCAATATCTTTTCACGAGCTAGTATAAACCAATTTGATTTCCTTGTGCTCGCCTCTTGATTGTGAGGATAGGTTCCTGATCTTCGGTAATCTTCTGCGAAGCTCTTCCCGCCACTCGACTGTCGTAGCTTTGATTGACTCCAAAAGGAGTAGTGCTGGGATTAATGATATGTGGTTCATAGTATGAGGTGTGTTAAGACTGTTTCTACTGTGAATGGAGTTGATCCTTTCACCAGTTAGTCCTCCGGTATCGTCGTCAAAAGATAAGAGATAATAATAATAGAAATACTTAGTGAAGTTATTCAGACTAACAGACAAAGAAAGAAATAAAAAGGTGACAAAAGTCAGCTGATTAAATTTGAAGTTGATGTATATGTATATATATATCGAAAATAATAATGATAAGTGCAGTTAAAGTTGTCAGGAGAGTAAGACAGGGGAAAATGTGAAGAAGTGAAATGTCGAACTTAGTTGTCTACCTATGAATGGGGTGTGGGATTCCAAGGGGATAGGCCATTTGGACGAAGTCCCTGTATCGTTACATGATTGTCCAGCCTTCGCTTAAAGGTGTCCGCAGACGGTGCCATAGCTACATCTGCCGGTAAGGAATTCCAGGGACGGCAAACCCGCAGGGAAAAGAAGTGGGAGCGCACCCGAGTCCTTGCCCTCTGATGAGCTATCCTCCTAGGATTTTCACGAGGGAGCCTATACCTACTCAATGGCAGAACACCTTTGTTTGGGTGATTCTGATCATTTGTTATTTTGTAGTCAGTAATTAAATCCCCCCTAAGACGACCGTAACTGAGTGTGAATAGGCCTAATTTCTTCAGCCTTTCATCATATGGTTTATTTCGGAGACCAACCACTCCTTTTGTTGCCCGTCGTTGGACTCTTTCCAAGAGGTTGGCGTCCCTTTTAAGCAGTGGGGGTGCAATGATATTATGCACTTCAAGATGTGGTCTGACGTATGTTTTATACAACCTTAGAAAGAGCTCAGGAGTGAGTGCACTTAATTGTCTATGTGTAAAGTGTGTGACCGCATATGCCCTCGCTACATCCCCCGTGTAATTTGCGCTTGTATCCAAGTTTTCCATTACAACTAGACCTTAGTCGCGTTCCGGTGTTGTGCAGGACAAGCTTACATTGCACAGGGGGTAACTGGAATTCTGCAGTCTACAGGTGCGTAACTTCACTACTTTGCGATTTTTCAGGTTGAAAGTCACGCCACTGGCCACCGCCCAGTCTTGCAGAAGCTTCGCATATGCCTGCAGCCTATCTGAATCCTCCGGACACTTTATCGACCTCCATATCTTTACGTCGTCAGCGTATAGAAGAGTTGGGCAGCTTAGACGGCATGGTAGATCATTGACAAAAATGAAAAAATCAGTGTTCCTGGGGTAGAACCCTTAGACACTCCTGATGACGAGCTGTGCCAAGATGATCGAACTCCATTGACCTTAGTGCAAAATTGTCTCTCTGCTAGGTAGTCCTTTTGCTATGACAGAAGTGGTTTACTTACACCTGCCTGACTTATTTTGTGTGGGAGAAGGTCATGGTGAACAGTGTCAAATGCCTTCTCAAAGTCTAGAAAGATCACATGGACTGGAACATTCATATCCCAGCATGATGTCCAGTCGTCCCAAGCTGATAGTAAGTTTGTTGCACAGGATCTGCCTTTCCTGAAACCGTACTGGGCTTCATGGAGTATATTAGACCTATCGAGGTATTCCCTGATGTGATCATAGACAATACTTTCCAGAACTTTTGATACCACTGGTCTATAACTAGTGGCATTTTGCCCATCCACATTTTTGAAGATAGGAGAAATGATGGCTCTTTTCCACTCCCTTGGCAGTTTCCCCGGATCCATCGAGTGTTAGAACAAGTCGCATAAGGGCCTATAGAAAGCTTCGGCGAACTGTTTCGGAACAGATGGCCTGATGTCGTCATAACCTGGGGACTTCCCAGGTGTGAATCGCCGTAGCTTCCCTAGTCCTATTGCCGGTTTTATTTGGGGAGTAGCCATCAGGTCTTCCCCCTGCGAAATAGTAGTGCCATTATTTTGGTTCATGACGACATTGCAGTTTAGCGGTTAAGCGAAGGCTAAAACGAATGTTTCAGCCATCTCCAGACTAGTGAGATGTTGACCGTCTGGGCCTACCAAGGCACATGCTCCTGATTGGTTGATTTTCTTTCCGATATGAATCGATACAAGTTTATGGGGTTTGCTAGGAGATTTTGGCAAGGTTAGCCTGGAATGACCTCCTGTCCCTCCTGAATCTCGCGTTGCAGCAGTTCCTGAGTTCCAGGTTTGCGTCGTTGTCGATCTGACTCTTATAATAATAATATATCCTCATTTTTGTACATGAGGAACGCCAGTTTACAGGCATCATCGATTCGATAAATTACACATACGATTAGCAAGTATAGTTAGTAATGATAGTGTACATATTTATTCCTACAAATGTAGGAATGTATAGGTATGGATAAGTATTATTTAAGTTACGTATTTAAATTACATGGATTACGGTTAAATAACATGGTTGTTGTCATTTTATCTTTAGTTTGTGGGAAAAATCTGATAACTAGTGATTCAATGGACCACATCAGTAAAGATAGAGATATTGACTTCACATTAACAAAAAAACCCAAGTATGCATTGGATAGATTACATATACTTGGGAAAAAAATTAAGCTTGAAGTCAGTTCCCTCATAAAACAATAAAATGCGTCTTACAATAATATATTCTCACTTTATGCACTTGAGGGCTCCAGTTGACAGGCATCATCAATATCATAATAATGCACACATGGAGTAAACATGATTACAATTTTTCACTAACACAGAATATGTATACAAGGGAAGATAATGCAATATTGGCCATAAGTACACTCTGCATAAGTTTAAACAGTTTATATGGCATAATCCTAGGCACAATTATTGTTTGATTTTGTTGAATATGAGCGTAACAACTGAGTGTTGCGTTACATTTGGTCGATATGGTGGGCTACTCACAAAAGTATAAAAATGGCTTATAAAACGTTACTTAGTTTACCGTAAACGATGTTTTAAGCAATATAATCTGCAAGAGGCTCGCCACAGCAGAGAAGTATTAATAATTCAGCACCTGGTGAATTTTTGATTCTTTTCGGTCTGGAACCTGAGTGACTGCGAACCAATCCATACAAAAATGTCGAAGGAGGCACGCAGGAGCAGAATTTTACCGTCGAATGAGTCACTGGGATCTGAAATGCAGCTGTCAGCTGCCTGACGACAGTATCCGAGAATAATCTCTTTAACCACTTCTCAGTGTTCATCCACAGGTAGTTCATCCCATGCTAAGGGCAAGTCTGCGTCGGACAAGAGCCTCCGCATTTCAGCATAGTCAGCCTTTCTATAACACAGACATGGTTGCGTAACGTCCCAATGCGAATGCTCACGGGGAACAAGATAGAAACCTATGACTGCATGGTCACTATTCCCTAGAGGAGTCATGATCTGAACCTTTTCGACGAGTAGTTGGTCACTAGTTAGAATGTAGTCTAGTTTTGCTGACTTTCCCCACCTAGTGTCGTCTCCAACACTCTCAGTCAGTCCTGTATTTCAAATAGTTTGCGGTAGGTTTCGGTCGAATTTTCCCTTAGCATACCCCGAACCAAGGTTCATCGATGGGGCATTGAAATCTCCAGCTATGGTGATTTGGTCAGAGCCCAAGAACCGTATCCCTGTGATGGTGCAGAGCAGTAGCTGGTTGTGCTCTGCCCCACAGGTGGGTGATCGGTAGATGCCACCCAGTAAATGCTTGGTGTGGCCTGCGGCGAAATGACACCATATGGAGTCTGGGAGTTCAATAAGTGGTGGGTCCGTTGCGCGTACATATTTAAGTTGCTCGTCAAAGTATAAAGCAACTCTACCTCCTTCCTCATTATCCCTGTCTCTCCCGACTAGAACCATATCACCGATACTCATTTCGTTGTCGGAGATAGTGAGGGTTAGCCAGGTTTCAGTGAGAATCATTATTTTAAGTTGTAGGTGAGCTTGGAGATTTCGGAGTTCGCCTACTTTTCCCCACAGCTGATAGTGAGTTGCACAACCTCAATGTGTTGTGGAGTAGTTGAGGTGAAGCTATCTGATGGTAGGGGACTTAATGTGGGGACTAGTTGGCCGATTCCAATGGATGGTTCGGCGTCTGCTTTCGCAGCATCAAATGTGTCCTCCCATATTTTCCTTGGTCTCCTACCACCGTGGAAGTGCTATGGCCAACTGCTCCTGGGAGTTGAATTTTACACTTAGCAGCCTTGGGGAACCAATCAGTGTGAGATGAGCGGCGCGACGTAGTCGGAAAATCCAGATTACTCCCGAAGCATTAAGGGCCATTTGAGATGACAGTCATCTCCATTGCTTTACGTCATGCATATGTTTTTCACAAGCAGTGCTGGTTTCTAGCTCCGGAACACCGTGTACAACCATAGAGATAGAAGGCATCACTTCTGGTGACTCCCTCGCCATTTGTCTGTTAGCCCATGTTCTGTCATGTCTCACCTTATGGTAGAACTTCTGTCGATGGCTAGTACCTGAGCCATCAATAGTATTCTTCCGGCCTTTTCGGCAGAGTCCAGTGTAACTCTTGATAGGGGTGTCTGACCATGAGGCGTGTGCACACCCCTGTACAGCCCGCAAAATTTCGCCGGACTAATGTTCAGACCTAATTTATTGCACACGTTAGGCCACTGTTCCTGATCAAACAGGGCTCGTTTCTTCAAGTAATCTATCCTTGCTCACAGGTAGATTAAAACGGATAAGAGAATTAGACCGACTGACCTCAGGCTTAGGTTTGTCCTTTGGCTTCTTGTATTCCTTTGCAGCACCAGTAACTTTAGGCTTTATCAGGTTTTGACCAGCCTTTGCTGTGTTGCCAAGCTAGCTAGTGGATACAAGTGGTGCTTTTGAAGCTCTATCTTTCCGTGGTGTTGTGGGTGCAACCTTGGGACTCTTCCCCTTGTGAAGATTGGCATTTCCAGTCAGTTGGACTGGAGTGTCCTTCTTACTGTCTGTACCAAGTTTTGGTGGTGTGGTGTTATCAGGTAGGGAGCTGCATGAGACTGGGCGGAGACACAAGAGTGGCGTGTTGTTTCTGCTATCTGCAGACACGCTGTGTGGGACTGTGCCACGTCGACAAAGTGGACAGATGTACCAAAACCATGGGCATGGGTTATTTCGCATAAACTCGTAGTATGATTTCAGCATCCCTTTGTCACTACGGCAGTGTACCCATCGTTTGCAAAAAATTACATTCAAAAGCTGAGTCAGCTTTAGAAACAGTGATATTGCATGCCTGGCATTCGTCTCCCTTACTTGTTGACGCCTTCGAGGTCTTATGACGTCTTGAGCGTTTACTTTATGTTTTGCTGTGTTTCACGCACTGTCTTTCAGTGGATGCAGGTGTAATATCCTGTTCACCTGTTATCGCATGTGCCATTTCAGTGCTAGACTTTGGCAATGCATGCATAGTATCAGAACAGACGAGACGCACACGAGTCTTTAGGATCGGTATGCGGGAAGGGGTTGATGTCCCTGGGTTTTTGCCTCCTCTGGCTGGATCCCGTGGCTACAGAATATGGTGTTTTATTGCCTTTTCTAAGGCTACTTTCAACAGCCATATCAACAATCACTGTGACCCATGCTATATACGAATAAGAGAGCAGTAGTATTTAGTCACAATAACAAGAATGAGACTGATAAAGTACAAGACAAGCAATAGAAAAGGTTTTCGAATTTACCTAGTACTTTCTGGTTGATCGGCTTCACAGCAATCACTTTGTAGACCAACAAGTCTTGTTTATCTGAACGAATAAGGAAGATGCTGCTACAGAAGTGGCACCTGAAGCTTTGGCAGTAGTTCGAGACAGCTGGACCTACCACACAGAGGGTCAATATGTAGGTAATGGTTGAATTTAATTCACCGGCTTGGAAGATCAGATTTCCCAAACAGATAATTCACAAAATAGGTATTTTCCGGTTAGAGAGGAAAACGCACGTCGTATTCAAGGAGCACGCGTCAGTATATGTTTTACGCCTTTAGTGTCGTAAATTAGCATCAGTTAATATAATTTGAATATATTATGTACATAATTTGGTTCCTTAAGATAATAATAATAATAGTATATTCTCATTTTTTTACATGAGGAACGCCAGTTTACAGGCATCATCAATTCGATAAATTACACATACGATTAGCAAGTATAGTTAGCAATGATAATATAATAGGGTACATATTTATTCATACGAATATAGGACACACAAGTTGTAAAGGAATGAATAAGAATTATTTAAGTTACATATTTAAATTACATGGATTACGGTTAAATAACATGGTTGTTGTCATTTTATCTTTAGTTTGTGGGAAAAATCTGATAACTAGTGATTCAATGGACCACATCAGTAAAGATAGAGATATTGACTTCACATTAACAAAAAAACCCAAGTATGCATTGGATAGATTACATATACTTGGGAAAAAAATTAAGCTTGAAGTCAGTTCCCTCATAAAACAATAAAATGCGTCTTACAATAATATATTCTCACTTTATGCACTTGAGGGCTCCAGTTGACAGGCATCATCAATATCATAATAATGCACACATGGAGTAAACATGATTACAATTTTTCACTAACACAGAATATGTATACAAGGGAAGATAATGCAATATTGGCCACAAGTACACTCTGCATAAGTTTAAACAGTTTATATGGCATAATCCTAGGCACAATTATTGTTTGATTTTGTTGAATATGAGCGTAACAACTGAGTGTTGCGTTACATTTGGTCGATATGGTGGGCTACTCACAAAAGTATAAAAATGGCTTATAAAACGTTACTTAGTTTACCGTAAACGATGTTTTAAGCAATATAATCTGCAAGAGGCTCGCCACAGCAGAGAAGTATTAATAATTCAGCACCTGGTGAATTTTTGATTCTTTTCGGTCTGGAACCTGAGTGACTGCGAACCAATCCATACAAAAATGTCGAAGGAGGCACGCAGGAGCAGAATTTGGCTCCCGAATGAGTCATTGGGATCTGAAATGGAGCTATCAGCATATTTTCGTCATTTCATAGATGAACTTCTAATTTGACGAATGTATGGGCACGAATTTTGTAGAAGAAACCGATTTAATGTTAAACGTAAGTGCACCGTGACAGTTATCAATGCCAGGAACACACCGATTCAATGATGGTTTTCTATTAGACCATGCGAGTTTAATTCTGTAGTCAAAATCGGTGGTGGTTAAAAGACAGATAACAACCGATCGATGTGTTAGAATAGTGGCAAATGAGCTATACTCTCGTTTTCCGTGTCGTATTTTGGATCGAAATCAATTAAATGGGTTAAAAATGTGACTTTAGATGAAATTCCACTAAAACAACCGTAAGTACCATTGTAATATATTTGGTGATCAAAGTTTTAATCCTTTATGTTTTGAAAAGTTTATTAATCGGGTTATATTCTTGTTGAGTTCGTACATGCGATATTGAATATATATATGTGTTGAAGTGGAGCGAATCTACTGCATGTCCCCCCAATGACGCTTGTTGCTATGTTGCTATTGGTTCCAAGTGCCCTTGGTTTGGGGGAAGATTTAACTGATGTAATGTTGCGATTTCGGGTGATGATAAACGTTATCGTGATATATTATCGCCCACTGTATGGGTTATCCTGTTCACGCCTATAGAGGCGTTATAAGCGTTTATTTTAGTGAAAGTAGATTATATATGACTGGTTCCAGGCTTCTCTAGCCGAAAAAGCAACATTTTCCAGTATTGTGTTCGTATTGATGAATAAAACTTTCATGATATCCCAGAGGATGTATTACTTCAAGAACTCATCGTATATAAGAAATTTGGCATAGAGAGACTATTATTTGCGTTTTAGAGCCGTAATGCTTTGTTATTTGCTAGTTTTTTGAGGATATTAAGGTTGAAATTTAACTATAGGCATTGGTTGTTTTCATAGCAGTTATTCTATGATAGCAGGACATTTGAAGGAGAACTAGCCCACAGACACAAGTTAAATATACGTTTTGAGGATGCCGAACACTTTTTTATCACCATCCGTGATTATTTAAATATTCCATAACACATCGAAGAGAGCATGCGATGAATGAGACAATCTGCTGAATTTCCTGATGATCATATCCATTTCGATGAAGTTTCTAGTTAAAATCGCTCAGGTGATTGCAATTTATGACCTAACTTATTGTGCCTGTAGAGATGTCATGCATTCCTTGTAAACGCCCGCTTATACGACATATTAAATTGTTACTATTAGCTTGGTGCTATACTTTAGAAGAGGAACAGTGTGTGTGACAGTGAAAACCGCAGAAGAATGCTGTCATGACCAAAGAATGAGAAAGGAGAATGAATCTTTTTCAGCAAAGGTAGGAAAATGTAAGGCGTTTCACTTTTACATTACTTATTTCTAACTTCAACGATTTAAAAATTGCACTTTATTCACTTACTTGCAGATGTTCGGTGAAGTCAGTCAACCTGGTCACAGCAATTACGCATCCCCGAAGTAACTACGAAAAACAACTGTGTAAAGACATTCGCTTATTATTTTTCATTAAATATATTTAACATCCTGCTTACCATACTTTTCTTATTATATCTCAGTGAAACTAAATTTGTCATTATGACGAGACGGAGGCCTGACCTATCAATGAGACCTGAGAAAGTAATTGTAGGCATAATTCAACGTAAGCGAAATCGTACTAATATTGCTACAGCTCAGCCTATTAAATTACTCGTCTCGTGTAGGCTTAATTTTACACTATATGTTAACACCCGTAGGCATATGGATTGACATCACGCTTTAAGTGAAATAATAGTAATACACTACTTGTGATTATACTTAACTTCATACGAAACCGAACTCAACTGCAGGGCCTAAGTTGTATTCTTATTTTTCAAATATTGAAGTTAGGTATTTTTGTCATTAGTCCCTACATATTTATCTATGACTAGGGGACGTAATCGCGTAACTTTAGGCAGATTTTTAGACTTGAATGAAGTACTTATAATTCACAACTTTTATCGATGGATAGTGTTCTTACAGAATTGCACTTACGTATAGTAACGAATTCATATCCTAGGGAGCACCAGTCTAGCATCCCGTACTCCCAACGCGAACACACGAACAAAAAGACAACAATGTTAATAGGAAAAGTTTATTTTTATTGTAATACGAAAGTATTTAATTTACACATTAGGAAAATGGTCCATTTGTGTGATTCCTCCTCCCGCGTAATCTGCGGCAACCACATAGTGAGTGCAGGAAAACTACATCGTTAGCATTAAATGACTTCCTCACTTTTTGAAATTCTCATAATGAACTCTCAAATTCCTCCCAGCTAAAGAAACGCCTTCCCAGCATTACTTCACCGAAAAAATTCCACTGACGTGTGCAATGCTTTCACTCGCATTGCCTACCTGCAATAAACTAAAAAGGCTTTGTCAATAAGTATCCATCTGTCTTGCAACTGTTTAAATATAATTCCGTAGAAAAAGTAATATTGAAATACATCACTGAGCAATAACCATCAATAAAATGCTACACGTATAACCTAAAATTGAGAAAAGCCCAGGAACTCATGGGTTCCTTGACATCGCCAGCAACCGATAGGCCAACAAACCGAGTATATGATAAACCAAGCCTTGTACATGCACAAAAGAAGTAAAATAAAACGTTAGAATAATCAAATTTTACATTCATTTCCATCAAATATGCTTGCAAACGACGCATACCTCAACCACACAAACCTGCACACGATATCACCTACCTAGGACCAATTAATTATAAAATTAGCCGCCACTGTTCCAGCCAATGAAAGACGAGAAAACCTGAGGCGCGGAAAATTTAACACGTTCTAACGTATATCATCACTCTGCGATTTCAAAGACATAAATGAGGCTCATGCATGAAAGAAAGTTATTAGCCTGGAATAAGGACAAGTTGTTCAGAAGATAAGGAGGACGTTATTTTGCAGTGAATTTGCGTATATACTATTGTGCATCGAGTTGCACTGAATTCTTAGTGCAGCTGTACGTAACTGCATTTGCATAAAGTGAAACATTACGAATGCTCCTGGTTTTAGAAAAAAACATGATTCTTTTCATTAAGTTTAGTAATGAAGAACGGAATTCCTTCCACGTAAGTGTTATTCAATTGAAGTTGTAATCTATATAGGCCTTTAAAGGAATAAATTCGGCATGGAGAACTCCTAAGTAAACCGAAAGTGCTTTCAGTTCCAAATGTGTCTGGGTCGGTCAAATGAAAAGCTGGTATTGGTTCATAAAATCGTTGACAGTCAGCTAGAAGAACTAAAAGATTTATGTCTGCAGGTAGTGTCCTAGGTCCACTTTTATTTACAGTATACATTAACAGCATTTGCAACTGCTTCACCTCAGGTAAATCATTCCTATATGCTGACGACCTCAAAGTCGTTTACTCCTGCTACGCTCATGAACTAAGCCATATGGTAACTAAAATACATCTTGAACTAAGTGGTCTCGCAACATAGTGTACTGAATCCTGTCTAAATTTCAACATTGATAAATGCGGCTGGATTTGTATCGGCAACAGTAACCTTGACCTGAATCTTGAAATAAATGGGCGTAAACTAGCCAAGCTCAACTCAGTCGTAGATCTCGGTATCAGATACTCTAGTAACTTAACGTTCTCTGAACAAACTGATTATGCCAGACGTAAAACACGAAGACTACTAGGATGCATAACTCGCAATTTCTTTTGTTGTGAAACTAGGGTTTTATTATATAAAGTATGTGTCCGACCTATTTTAGAATACTGCCCGTTTATTCTTAGCGGACTCAGGCAAAATGACAAGCTTAAGTTAGAAGGAGTGCAACGGCAATTCACCTTAAGAATTCTTGGTTTAGAAAGTGGTCTCCAATACTATGAACGTTGCGACAGACTAAGTTTAGAACCACTCTGGAAAAGACGTCTTAAGCTAAACCTGATTTTTTACTACAAGCTAACTAATCTGCTCGTGCACTCCTCCAAGCCAATAATTAAACCTACCGCTGTCATCAGTTACAATCTTAGAAATCACCACAACCTAGCTGCTATAGAGCATTGTCAGACTTACATGCAGTATAATTTCTTCTTAAATAAGTTTTCAGTCATTTGGAATAGGCTACCAGCTGATGTGCGCGATGCAAACACACCCGCAGTGTTCATCTCCTCAGTCACCAGACTACTCAAAGATGACAGTGCTACACCCACTTTTTCGTCCAACATAGATATTTTAAGTTCATTAAACGTGTAGTTACAACAAACTACAGTTATACATTTTTATATTATTGGAAGTACATGATAGACATTTTTACACAGGACAATAATATTAGTTCACACAATATAAAAGTTGGCATCACGGGACTAGTTAGTTAGTGCACCAAAGTAACTATAATTACTAAACAGAATATAAATGTATATATACATATTTATCACTCCCTAAGTACTCCACTTGTTTTCTCTTGCGTTGTTTTGTTTGTCTTGTTTTGTCTCTCACCATTTCAGCTTCCATTTGACTTTTTGAATGAGAATGAAGAATGTGGATATTTGACCATTTACAATGACAAATGATCTGCAAACATTATTGGTCCGATATCTTACAATTCACTCTTGAATTACGCATCGCATTTCCCCACGACGTAACTTGGATTACAGTTGTGAAATATATCTTCATACCAATAAAAAAGTATTGATTTATGATACTTCATGATTGTATCTTACAACATAACTGATCTTGTCTGCAAAAATAGCTTGCATCTCTTGAAAACACCCGTTTATAAGAATATATAAACTATCATTATTATTAGTCTACATTGTGTACAATTTACTTATGATGTTACGATGAAAATGATGACAAAAGTATACAAGTGGATTACTTATTTTAAATTATTACGAAATTTGGATATAAATCAAGAATAAGACTCGATGCCGTACACACCAAAGTTATATGGAGGAATTACTTCAAGCTTTATTTTTTTCCCAAGTATTTGTAATCCATCCAAAACATACTTGGGTTTTTTTGTTAATGCGAAGATAATATTTCTATATTTCTTGATGTGCTCCATTGAATGACTAGTTATCATATTGTTCCCATAGACAAATGAATGCAACCTTATAATTTTACCATGAACCAAATTTATGTAATTTAAATAATACTTATCCATGCCTGTACAATTGGTGTGTCCTACACAGGTAGGAAAAAATGTATTTTATTAAATTACTTTTATTAAATATGCTTACTAGTCGTATATGTAATTTATCATATTGATGATGCCTGTAAACTGGCGTCCCTCATGTAAAAAATGAGAATATACCATTATTATTATTAAGTCTTCGCTGATAGCACAGGTGCATTCACTCTGTGTAATCTCACGTATCTATTCAACTCATGTTTTTCCTTATCACTATTTATTCTCCCTCAAATTTTTGCTCGCTAAACTTCCATTTCGTTTTATGTCTCTACCTTTGTGTGGTGCATGGATGAACTAAACAGTTAGACCTTTTGCGAAGTCATACCGAAAGCGAGGCAGAATGACACAGTCTAGGCATAACTAAATGCGAAAAACTGAATAATGATCTCCAGAATGTCAACAAATGATAATTTCAGTTCTTAATCTTGTTCTTTGCTAAATGATAAATAGATACCTTTCAGTAATCCCTTCTTCCTCCCGGGACTCGTCTCCTACTTTGCAAGTGTTTTTTGTGTTTTATCACTTTTGTGCTAAGCTTTCAGTCATTCAGCATATGCCGTTGTTGTTGACTCAGGACCTAGATGACATTAGTGCAATCAGGTTTCAGTCGTGCAAACACGAGTCCTGCGTAGTTGATTGGTTGCATTATCATTTCTCAAATGGAATGCAGCATACTGTATATTAGGGTAAATCTTCTGCCTCGCTTGCTGAAGCTGGTGTTCCTCAGGGTATTTTTATCCCTCCTTTTCTTTTTTCTCTCTCGTCTTACATGACCTTCCTCTCCCTAATGAGAGCAACTTCGTCAAATATGCTGCTGATCTGACCGTCTAACTTCCTGTCATGTTACAATGTTACTGCAGCAAACCCAACTGCTTCCTGTTGATAGTCTAGGGTACATGGTCTTGCGTTATTTTCCCTTCACTCTTAAGCGCGAACTACGAGAACTGTTCCATTCACAAGATGCTTGTATCAAAGAGAGCACTGAAACATAAACTAAGTCCAAAATAAAATACCTTGGAGTAGTTCTATCCTCTGGCCTTTCTTGCTCACTCTTTATCTCGTCGATTTCTACGATAACCTTTATTGCAGCTTACCACGTTATGTAGTCCAGACAATCAGGAATCATTCAACCTCTATTTTTACAATTTGTTAACTCATTTATTTATTTATTTATTCCTGTTTATGCAGGAACATACCAATTGTACAGGCATGGATAAGTTATTATATAAATTACACATGTTTCGATGTATGTTGAATTTACAGTTTGTTTGTTCTTTCTGACATTAGAGTCAGTCGGAACATTCTGCAAAATAGTCTGTCTGTGTAACACATAAAGAGATATAGAAATATTGTCTTCGCATTAACAAAAAACCCAGACATGAGATGAATGTAATACAAATATCTGGGAAAAATAAAGCTTGAAGTCAGTTCTCCTATATAACTTTGTTGTGAACAGCATCCTTGAGTTAAAGTTTACTGATGTATTATTTTGAGTCAGTGATGTATTTATTCCATTTTTTCACCAGTCTAATAGTACTTTTATAATAGGAAAGAAATTTGATCTTTGATACGAAAATTAGATAAGACCATGTTAGATTGTTTTACTGCAACAAATGGGGCCGAGGTCGATTCCAGAAGTGTCCATTTGCGCCACTTGCGTCAGCATGGCAGACTGTTCATGTAAGTTGAGTAATACACTGAAAACTGCTTGTAAACCAGTTGTTTCTTTATTTCAGATCAAGAATACTCCTTGTACAGAATGTAAGCCAGTGTTTTCAAATGGTAGCATCGGATCGTTCATGGAATTTGAGTTTGAATTTACTTAAATGGTCATTTCAGTTTAGATGTTGGGTTGTTCGACCTCGACCAGGAGGTATATAGAAGAGTAATCTCAGCAGCAGAATAGCAGAAAGATAAAGTATGTAAAAACGAACAGGATGTTAATATTTTATGTATATATATGTTTATAAAGTATATCATTGTATAGTAAACACTACCTATAATCTAGTTGTTCTTTCATGTTTTTGCACAGTCTTAGAGTTTATTTAGTGTCATAATATTTAGTAATGTGTCTAGGCGTTATAGTGTTCTAATAGCTCATGCGTTTTGGAAATAAGTGGTGCGGTGTGATTGGCATAGTCATTTGGATGAAGCAGTTCATACAGCAAGCGTTTGAAGGTTATAATAGAGTCACAGGTCCATATTTCTAGGGGTAAACTGTTCCAGATCTTAGAGTACATGACTATGAAGAAGTTTGCACGGAGTGCTGTCTTACAGTTTTTCCTAGATACTGTGCACGTTTGGTTACGAAGGTTGTAAGAGCCTTCCGGTGAGAACTGTATCTTCTTGCTGTCTGAGAATGATATTTTATGCAATATTTCAAAGAAGAATGTCAGGTTAATGCTCAGTCGTCTCATCCAGAGTGGGTCGATACCTAGAGTTATACACCTTGATGTGTAGTCCTTTTTGCAGTCAAATCCTAGTAGTTTAGACGTGAAGTATCGTTGGACACTTTCTATTTTAAGTTTCTCACTTACGCGAGTGCTGCTGAGAATAAATGGACAATATTCAAGTAGTCGTATGACACAAGTTTTATATAACAATAGTTTCGCTTCGTAGCTGTGGAAATTCCTGAGTATGCATCTTAAGAGCATCCTCGATTTACGCGTCTGTGTCGCCACTTGCTCAGAAAATGTCAAGTCACTAGAGTACCTGAGTCCTAGGTCAACAACACTTTGGAGTTTAGGCAAGTCAGTAGATTCAAGTACCAGTTTAATATTAATTGAGGGTGCACCGAAACAGATTCAACCACATTTTTTAAGGTTGAATTTTAGGTTCCATGTGGAGGACCATGCAGTTACTCGATCTAGTTCTTCCTGAACAGCTTTCTGAAAGTACCCCAAGTCATCACAGTGGAACGTGTAAGCTACTTTAAGATCATCTGCAAAGATGAATGGTTTACCTAGTGAGAAACAGCTGCATATGTCGTTGACATATAGAGTGAATAGGAGGGGGCCTAAGACTCTACCTTGAACTACTCCAGAAGTGACTGGACTGGGTTTAGAGTTTACAGAACCCAGTCTAACTACTTGGGACCTATTGTTAAGGAATGATTCAATCCATCCTAATAATGGCTTACGTATTCCTAAAGAGTTCAGCTTATTTATTAGAGGCGAATGGTCAACGCGGTCAAAGGCTTTGGATATGTCGAAGTAGATGACTAGTACTAGTTGTTGTTTGTCTCGGCTGCTAGTTATATAGTTAAAGAAGTCAAGGTGACATGTCATGCATGATCTGGATTTTAGGAATCCATGTTGGTTGGGACTTAGAATATTGCAGCTGAGCATATGTTTGAGGATATCATCTTTAACTATTCTTTCAATGATTCTAGATACTATGGGTGTAATATTGATTGGCCTATAGTTGTTGACTTCAGTTTTTGATCCGGATTTGTGTTTGGGTCTTTACTACTCTCCCTTATTCTTTCCTGAATTACTCAAAAGCTGCTATGTCATATTGTGCAGGGTATTAAGATTATGACGAGGGCAAGTAGTGTAACATTTAGTCAACTCTTTAATGCATTAGTTGAAAGACATCTAAACCGATGCGAGAAACGGTCTAAATCTCTACTGTCTAACCCTCAACATCCCCTCTATTCTCAGCTCTTCCCTTTAATTTCATCTGATGGAGCCAGAAGTAAGTATAAAAGATTATATAGTCGTTCAACCAAGCGTGGGAACTCAGCGATACCACATATAGACAATCGGTGTTCTATGTGGAAGAGGCAACGTAAAATGTAAGACTTATGAATTACTGTTGTTAGGCAAATAAGTGGCCCTTTCATTATGTACTTTTAATCTACGGTCACACAACATCAATTAACAGACAATTTTAGTTACCAACCCTATTCACAATTCTCTTCAGCATATTCCAAAACATCACCAACCTCAGATGTAGTCTTCACAACTGGTGCAATATTCTCCTTTTCATCCCCGGACAGGCGTCTAAAATATGGATCACCTATCATAAGACTTTGTTCACATCTGTGATTGTGAACTGTTTTCGCGGAACAAATGATAAACTCGTCCTTCTTGTAGCGTATACGAAAGCCAGATTGGCAACGGGTGTATTTTGCACTGCAGAAATAAATAATAGAATTCTTATGGTTTGACGCGTAAACCTGAACCTCTAGTTTTTGGCTTCATGCCATATGTACAACGAGACTACTAATTTGTATTTCAACTCCCGAGATTCATGGTTCCGTATGCACTTTTTGATTACATGAGGTGTATGAGTTGCCTAGGAATACTCTGTCATACATATATATATCGTACTGATTCTAGCTAACTTAGAGCATCTTCTACTTGAACCCAACTGGTATACCGGTGACTAAACATAATTCCGTCAAAAGTCCTTTTGATATCCACTGATATAGGAAGGGCAGGTTGGTTGCCACTATCTCCAGGTGCCAATGTGTTCATTCGGTATCACTGTAAATGAAAACAGAAGCATTTGAATTAAAAGCTCACGAATAGTCAACAGAATACAATAAGCAACTTGAAAGTGACATTGACTTGGAAACTGTAGCGGAATTTCTTACCACAATTACCGTTTTGGAAAGTTCCTGATTATGGCCACAAACGTTTATTGAAACACTTGTGAACGACAAATATGGACACAAGTGATAAAACGAAGCTATGAGGTGATCACTGAGAAGCCACAAACAGGAGTTAACACCAAGGATTTTAGGTGCACCCTATAATTTTTGCATGAAACACATTCTCAAGTATCCTCCTCTACGACAATTGCCCTCAGGCTTAAAGATAGCCCTTGACGACTATTCTTAACGAAATCAACACAGTTCAAGCCAAATAAAAACGAGAGTCACGCCAAATGCAGCTACTGGATCAAACGAAGCAAATCAGCCAAACTCAAACCAACTAGACCGCGCAAATGTCCTCAAGGTAAAGCTGGAGGCACCATTTCAAACAGGGGATATGCCATATCAACGCACGTTGAAGTGAGTTATTCCACATATCTCGGGACTGTATCATCGAAAATGTCAATATTTTACAATAAAGTTGTTGACTGACCTTCCAAAATTTTTCTTTGGATAACACAAATTTCCTCCACGCACAGTGAAGATCTAAAAGAAAGATGGTATAGAGCCCAGAGTGATGATTTTATACACATTTTGTCGCACACAACGGTGACATATTTTGCGCTTCTTTTGTCTCAATCAGAATCTTTACATGAAACAATCTTTTGCTTTACTGAAATACGCACTCCCTTTCACCTTGCCTCATCTCACTCTCCGTAGCTGGTCGTTTGCAAGTACTAATTCTTGGGTGCCTGTTTAGAGCTCACAGGAACCCTAAAATCCTTATTCAAACAGTTTTCGGCAACCCCTCGGCAACATCCACAATGGAGAAAAATATCATGAAAGGATAAGCTTCCGGATTAAGCTTATAAAACTGTAGAAGCTGAATCTAAACCTAATTGCAAATAACCATAATTTCAAAAGTCGCACTTGGCTGTTTAAATGTCGTAAGCACTTTGAACGCGTTATTCTGATATTTTGTTTGGTTGGCTGAATTTAATTTATAGTCTACCACAATTTGTTGGTAAACAAACCAGAACATTCGAAGTTTCATGATCTACACATACATATATATAAATGTACAAATCACTCCCTCAGGTCTACTTGTGCTGCTGTCGTTTTACCCCACCATTTTAGCTTCTATGTGAATTTCTGAATGGTGATAAAGAATGTAGATATTCGGCGACTTACGTTTTGCAAGATAATCTAATCCCTTTATGAATAACCTACCACACCTACCACCAGCAACGCAGCCATCAGTTATGATGCCTATTTTGGTTAAGTTTAATCAATATCCATACTTAATATTGTATTGTGTCCAATGCTTCTGTCTGCTTAAAGTGGCCTTATAGATATTATTTCATTACCTTGTCTTGTATACACCATGTACACTTGAATAATGTTAAATATGCTTATTCCACGCGCAGATTATTATTCATATTGATGATGCCTGTAAACTGGCATCCCTCACGCTGTTATTTTTTGTGCACGTTTTGATATATATATATCGTATCTATATATATTTTCCCAGCGACCTTCCCCACATATTCGTGTGCACTATCTGCTAACAAAGTAGAGGACAGACGGATGATACCACAGTCTACTCACCTACGGACTTGCTTCTTCCACGTTATGATTCCAACATGTGCTAAGCCAATTCAAAGTTATCGGGTCCTTGTTTGTTGGAAAAGGTATCAGTTCGCAGATTTCTAAATATGCGCCAGCAGTAACAGTGTTGTCAGCAGAAGTCACTACGGAGGTCTTAGATTCGACCGTCAGCGTTCCAGTGGGCCGCACGTAAAAGAAGCTAAAGGTAGCAGTAATAGTGAGAATAGGCATCTCGGATGGCCATAGAATTCAGAGATTACTCAAGGGATGTGAGTTGAGTACCGAGAGACCACCTAGACTCCTTCAGGGGATTCATCGCGCTCCTGGATTGCAACAGGTAGATGAGGCTGTCTCAAGACTAATCTGGTTGCAAAGTTTACCATACAAGTTCCATTCCCTACTGAGTATTTCCTATGTGGCAATGAACCCGGAAGAATCAGAGGGATTGTATGTGAGGTCATGGAAGTACACGCCGACGCCTCCCCATCAAACGTTTCCGTATGGGGAACATCACCCATTTCGACTCTGTCTACAATGGAAGTTCCTGTTACGTCACCTATTTAAGGACTGACGGAAAAATGGAAAGACTGGAAGCAACCGTTTCCAAGTGCGACGTGGTAAATCACAATGTCCACCAAGAAAACGACCACGCTCATTTCCCAGGCAGAGGTCTATGACACCCGACAGAGGTTCAGATGTTTGTTGGTAGTACAAAAATGCTGCCATCAAACCACCCGGTGTACAATCCAGTGCAGAAACAACGGCATGAAAGAAGCTCAGGGTAGCTCTCTAGCCTCTCAGTGATGATGACCACTGTTGCTGACAATCAATCAAGTCATCGTTTCTGTGGGAGGGACAAGGCTATAAGCAAAATACCCTTGGTAGCTACAGAAGCCAAAGTCAGTGCAACACCCCGTCATTATCCAGCGAAGTTCTACCACAGCAGGGAACTGTCACTTCCTGCAACCAACGAAGAGAACACGCTGGCTTATTGTGAACAATCACTCATTTGGGATCTTGGTTTGCTCAACGTCTTATATGGATTTCCATCGTAGGCGACATCCGTCATTCTATGTTCGCAGATGAATTTCTCAGAAATTTCGATGAAAATTCACCCAGCTTAAAACCCATGAAACGTTCTGGATTACTCCGTTTATAACGTCTGTAATGGGTAGCCTGTTTACTGCACATTTCCCCCATATTTCGACGTTTTTCGAAAATTCTCAATTGTCTCATAAATGAAATCCTTATGTAGCGTCCATGTCAGCTAATACCTGACAAACTAGCATAAGGTAAAGCTGAAGTCTAACACATGATGATGAGATTCCAGCAGTCCTTGGTCCTTATCCTTGCATATAGTTCCACAGGCCGAACATGACTGGTAACCAAGTAGGTGTTGCTGTCACTTGAGTAAGGTCATTGTCGCCCCATTACCTATTCACACGACGTCCCAATAACGCTGCATGGAAAAACGATTTTTGTAGAGTGCATTCAATCAAGACTTATCACTAGATACCCGTCTCCTTAGATGTATTTTGAATATTACCTAAATTTTACGCCTCCTCTCCCACAGGCATTTCGGTAGATTCTGATATTCATGGTATTGCATAAGCCTTGGTTACTATGGTCAATTCCTTGTGTCCTTGCTGTAGCTTCCACAGTACGTTCGAATTTGAGGACACAATAGAGAAGATTTGTAGCTCAGGTGGATGATTTTGATGTGGTTGTGTTCTCTGAGCTGGATAGTTGATTTGCGAAGCTTTCATCACCCTACTAGGTGACATCTTCAGCGCATACTTCAATTTGAAGTGAGCTTTTAGATTTCTCCACGATTTTATTAATCATCTCTCCTGGCGACCTTGGACGTGATTGGTTGTTTTTGTGTGTTTTCGCACCTTCTAGGTTACTTGTATTGTCAGTCATTGTTTCTTTGACTTGAACTTTGACCCTTTGTGTGTGACTATTCTTTCTTATCGGTTGATAAATCTTGTCTATTTCGATGTGTCTATTGATTGATGATTCACTGGAATGCCAAGCTTCTAAAAGTTCTCCCCCAAGGAAAGCACAAAGAAAATCGCCTTACCATATATAAAGGACATCTCAGAAATCACCACAAGACTCTTCAAACCTTTAGGAATTGACATCGTACACAAACCAACAAAGTCACTCCACTCAATTCTATGTCAGCCAAAAGACTCAACAGCGAAGGAAGATAAAACCAACATCATTTACAAAACAGATCGTAACAACTGCGAAAAACACTACATCGGCCAAAGTGGACGTCCCCTTCGTCTTCGTATCCACGAACATAAGCTAGCCGTCAAAAGACATGATATCCACTCCCTTATATCACTACATACAGACAACCACGGGCATCAGTTCGACTGGGACAACGTTCAAATATTAGACAGAGGAAACAACAAGAATGCTAGAGAATTTTTAGAAGCTTGGCATTCCAGTGAATCATCAATCAATAGACACATCGAAATAGACAAAATTTATCAACCGATAAGAAAGAATAGTCACACACAAAGGGTCAAAGTTCAAGTCAAAGAAACAATGACTGACAATACAAGTAACCTAGAAGGTGTGAAAACACACAAAAACAACCAATCACGTCCAAGGTCGCCAGGAGAGATGATTAATAAACTCGTGGAGAAATCTAAAAGCTCACTTCAAATTGAAGTATGCGCTGAAGATGTCACCTAGTAGGGTGATGAAAGCTTCGCAAATCAACTATCCAGCTCAGAGAACACAACCACATCAAAATTTGGTGAAACGTTTGCACATGTTTTCGCTGATATTCGTTTATCGCATTCAACTGTATTATCACTACTAATAATGGGCAAAAACTCTAAGGAGCGTATTCTTAGGAACACCAGTTACTTAGAAAATAGCTCGAGCTCTTCCGGTAACGCATTACCATCCCCTAAATCAATTGTAATTAATAGGTCACCCAATATAAACGGTTCCAACATAATTCTAACCCCTGTAATGCAGATGGAGGATATCCTGTCAGAGAAAGTGGAGATTTCTAACGTAGTCTGCATCCTAAACGACATGCAGCTACAAATAAATAATCTCAGGATGAAACTAGGTCTACTTGACCTGGTACCAGAAACTATCTCACATCTTAAAAAGGAACTTGGGGATATCACTTTTCTGGAACTCTTTAATTTGAAGACTCTGTCAACTCGTACTCACTCGGAAAGAATTAGAGAACGCTATAGACATTTTGTCAAGTGAGATTTTTAGACGACTTGCATCTAAACAGAATGCCATAGTGCACAACATAACAGACAGTGAGCGTGCAGAGTCGGTTCAACACACCTTGTCAAGAGGTTCGCACCTCTTGAGTACACCCTGTCAGTGTATTCGGCTAAATAAAAAGACCCACACCGCATGTGCCCCATACTTTTCAGATTTGACAGCTGTATAATAACCGAACAAATTAGAAATCCTAGGGATATTCTGGCCTCTTCTACAAAATTCAAGAAGTTTAAAATAGTCTTGGACAAAATCCTCAACCAACGACAAGTAGCTAAGAATACCTTGAATACAAATACAACCATACCAAATGAAACTTGGATAATGCCAGTGCAGAATTTTTGAAGGACACTGAAGCACAAAGTGACACTCGCACATTAATAGGTGAATAAACGATAGGTAAACGTGAGGTGAAACCTAAAAGGAGCAGTAACACTGAGGAAAATCTCAAAAGCCATGAGAGCACCCCTAGGAAATCTGTCGGCCTCACACACGAAGTAGACATGGATGTTCCCAATACCGATAACCTGCGAATATCGGTAGATCACACTCCACTCTGGGCCAAGCAAGATAGTCTCACAGTAAAAGCCGGAAAAAATACCCAAAGCCCAAGATCTCTCCACAGGTGTCCATAAACCTCCCTTTTGATAAGCTCAACAAACAGCGTGTAAGCCTAGAAAAGAACCATGTACACATTGCTGTAGGTCCCATGAAAGTGACGAAGCACGTGAGTGAAAGTGCTCTTCTCCGAACTGAGGGTATTGAACAAAGTGTGGGTGACAGAAAGTGTAGGGTGAGAGCTAACAGTAAATAAAGCTTGATTCACAGACAACCACACGCTAGCAGACATGCATGGGGCACCAAAATGCCTAAACAGCAGAATGAGGCCCACGATTGCCGCAATGGTCGAGGTTGTAATACGCCTATAGGCACATATAACGCGAGAACGGGACCCAAATTGTGTAGTAAGAACACATGGGTGACTAGACGGGACACCACTAAGTATCATATGAACGGAAATCGATTTCCGAACCCACGTATTAGTAACGTAAAGCCTCACCAGAATTACGAGTATAGATTGGCTCACGGTCCTTCTACGTACAGGCACGAAATGAGTCAACAAATGTGTGACTACGAAAGAACTAGCACGCACTGCCCTCAAGACAATCCAAAAACAGGGTGCTTCGGCCCTGTAAATTACAACCTGAACAGCGAAGCAAACTATCTAATATCAAGAGTTGATCATGGATACCTACGTAAGGATGCCACAAACCTACATATTCAACAAGATTATTTTAAACTGCAGCAAACAATAGCCTTTCTCTCTGAACAATTTAATTAGTGCATAGTAGAGACTCTGACACTGCCTCATCTGAGAATCCCTCCGAACATAACATAGGCAACCAGGAGTTAGGGATAATGAGAAGAAAACTTACTAACTATCCTCCAAATAACCCTGGCTTTCTGAAAATTATGCCCTTAAATGGTCAACCTCTCCTCGACGTAATAAATTCACTTCTCAGCCTGGTATAAATGGAACGGCTTGCACTGATCCTGGTAACTGAAACCTGGCTGACTAATAATTTACCTGACACAATGCTCATAACTGATAGCTATGAAATCCACAAGAATGATAGGGATGACAAAAGAGGAGGCGGGTGTCTAACATATGCTTCTAAATCCACTGACTTTAATGCTTGCACAAAAACAACTATTAACAAACTCCCAGAATCAAAATGAATAAGTATCCACATGAAAGGAAATAAAATACTCGTGGGATGTTTATACAGAGACCCTGACAGTCTCAAAAAGACTGATACGACTATCACAGAAATACTAGAGCATGAACTGACGCTGGAATACCACTACAAACTAGTTCGGGGCGATTTCATCCTCCCTGAAGTGAATAGTGATACCTGCACTATACCTAGAAGCCACGAAGAGCTCCCAGGAGCTGTGGATGTAGGGGGATGGAGGCAGTGAGTACGCCTTCCAGTACGACATCACAGTTTTGTTGACTTAATCCTGTGTCACAAAACATAGCCGATCTCGATAGAGGTGGAGGACAAACTCGATAACAGTGATCACAACACACTCTACTTCTTCAACTAACAACTAAACACCCACCCAGTTTGCTATCAGTATATGGAGTATGGAAACACCGACTGAGAACTCCCTCGAGAAGCTCTGACTGGGATGAATACTTTGAGAATAATAACTCAGAAGTAACACTTAATATCTTCCACAAGAATATTGGTTCGGTGAGAGCCATAATCGCGTCCCTTATATCTGCCCTAAAGACACCAACTGTATTCATAGACTGCAAAACGCGATTGAAACTGAGGAGGCTGAAAAGGGAATTTTATGTATTTAGGGAATTCGGTGCATCACACGAGATACACCAAACATTTAAAAATCTTGAGGAGAGACATAAAATGAAGGCACAACTCGAGGAAAATAAAGCGCTATGAGGCACCTCCTAAAACTCAGGAATTCTGCAAGATCCTGCAGAAAGACTGAATAAGGGTAAGGCCAACAATGTTAGCCACTTGGAACATGAAGACCCTCAGTTTATCATTGAAATTTTCAGCCAATGTTTCCCTAATGACACCAAAGCTCATCCATCCCGATTCTCGACGTTACCTGCGAAAACAACTACAAGTTATGTGACACTAACTCTAATATACAAAATATGGCCTCGGTGGTGAAGAAAATAAGAGCTAATGGTAGTTGTGAGATTGACGATACACCATTTGTCACACATAAAATCTGTAGCACATATATATGAGCATTATTACATAGAATATTTACCCCACCCGAAAACTTGGCAAAATACATATATTGCCTTGGCATAAAGCAGGAGCCAAAACTAGAGCACGTAATAATAGGCCTATCAGTATAACGCACTTCATATCAAGGGTCGTGGAGAAAGTAATGAAAGACAAATTGTCGGGCTGCTTTCTAAAACATTAACTCATGAACCACCAACGACACGGATTCCTCAAGAAAATATCATGTGCCACTTGCGATATAGACTTTTTCAACGAAGCCACCTATAGAGGTGATGGGAGAGAACTAGGAATTATCCTATGTTTTGATATAGGGAAAGTTTTTGATAGAGTTCCACATAGTCTGCTAGTGTACAGGTTGTGCTCACTAGGGACACGCAAACCCCTCCACAACTGGATAAAATCATTTCTCTGTGATAGAAATCAGACAACGAATTTTAGCTCAATGACCCCCAGGCCCAGACCAATAACCAGTGGTGTCATTCAGGGGAACATAATAGGCCCTCTTCTTTTCGTAATATACATAAACAGTACGCGTGAGTGCTCTAGTATAGGCAAACCAATACTAAACGCAGATGACTTAAAGGTGACCTATACATGCACAAATACAGATCTTGGTACAACTGTAAACACTACACACAGATAGGAATAAATGTATATTATATATACACGAAGAATCGATACAAATGTATATGTGGTGTGACACCTGGAGACTCGAGGTTATTGTTGAAAAGTGTAGCTGGCTCTGCACAGGTTATTCAAACCTAGAACTTCATCTAGTAATTCATGGCCACAAAATCTCCAGACTTAAATCCATACTAGACCCAGGAATGAAATACTCACATAATCTATCATTTTTTGAGCACATCTCGAAAGAAGTACCGGAATCACGCAGACTTATTGGTTTCCTACTCAGGAACTTCCACAGAAATGAATCCAGAAAACCACTGTACATGGTTCATGTGTGCCTACTCCCAGATTACTGTTCATTCGTATTTAGAAGTATACACATGGAAGACAAACTGAAAGTAGAAGGAGTACAGAGGTGTTTCGTGCTAAGTGTACAGAAATCGGCACAAACTACTCCACCGGGTATGAGATCCTAGGACTCGAAACACTATGGTAAAGACGACTGCGAACAAACTGGGCACTCTTCTATAAGCTTCTAAACCGCATTGTGTATAGCCCTAATAATGGTACTCGGTTTTCGGAAGACACTGGACATAACCTCAGACACGCCAAAGATACAGTGGCACCAGTGGATAGTAACTCGACAGACATAGG
>OX235272.1:65402587-65433973 GCA_944472155.2 Trichobilharzia szidati
CAGAGATTTGTAGAGGCGTTTAGGAAAGATTTCTGCTTCACTGTCACCTTTGAATTCTAGATTTAGCAGAAGTATCTTCTTTGGGACGGACTGAACTTATTCGGAAGTCTTCTTTGATTTGAGGTTCTTGTCTATGAACACAGGCGGAAAACCGTTTCCATCATAGATAAGAACCTCAAATTAGTTATGATCCCACTAGATTTTTATCCAAACATCCTGTTTATTTTTGTTATTTCTACATTTCTAACCCCTAATTGCACAATATGTCAATCTTCTCAATAATTATGATGCTACTTTGTCTGAGCTTTATCCGTCCCCCTGTTTATTATGGCATTTTAATTCCTAATTGTAATTTTATTAATCTGACCCTTGACCAGAAATTATTCTGGAACTTTCCTACCCATTTATAATAAATAGACGAATATACAGCTTAGTTGATGATTTGTTCAATTTAAATACCATTCAGATTGCAAACAAAAACTTTTATTTCAGCAAGTGTCTTTCGTAATTATGAAATATTGCTTCCAAGTCTTATTCTTTACCCGTACTGATGATTGTTTAACTTTTACGGCTTGGTAAATTCAACATTCTAAACCTTTCCATGTTGATACCTGTGGAATGATTAATTTGATTGCCTTTTTTTGTGAGCTAAATGGTTTAGTTGAGAAGCATTCAATATCCTCCGTGATAACATCTTCATCGTTTATTTAAAGTTCAAAATAAATTTACGTCTGAGACAAGTTTTCTGCGTCATTATATGACCAAAATTATTTGGATCATCGTTTAACAGGGCACTTTCGGACACATCTAGACTTTATAAAACTTATACAGCTGTAGAAAAGAAAAGGCGTTCAGCAAAGAGTTACTCTTTTCGGCGATATCATTCTCAAGCTGTACAAACCGCAAATATATAGTAGTTTTTCTTGGCAACAAAAGGAATATTTCCAAAGATGTGTTAATGCAGTTGTTAATTTTTGACAACAAATTACGTAATTTAGAAGGCGTTAATCGGTTAGAAACTAAAATAAAGTTACAAAAGTAGGTTGGGTGACATAATCTAATTGCTAGGGTTCACTGAAAAATGAATCAGAGTCAAGTTAATAATCTGAGTAGAATTCACTTGAAAATGAATGAGAATTAAGTTGATAAGCTGAGTAGAATTCACTTAAAAATAAACGAAAATGGAGTTAACAACAGTCGTCATGAGGGTAGAGATTTAATAGAGGGTGAAGGTAGAAAATAATGCAATTAAGAAACAGACAAACAAAGAAGAAAGAGGTAAGACAAAATTACGTATTTGGTGTTGAGATAGATCAGGACCATTGTAGATTTAGTGACTGAACAAACTCTTTTGTATGCAGAGTTCAGGATTCAATATGTGAATTGCCATTGCTTCTGCAGTTTGAAGAAGTTTAATTCGTACTCTTTTGGCAAGATTCCCACGTATTGTGTAGATAACTGAGAAGTTGTTTTGTGGGTTTGCTTGGTGTCCGGATTCGATCAAGTGTTCTAGGATAGAGCTGTGGCGGGGGGATCTTCTTTCTCCTTTATAAAACCATGAAGGTAAGTGTTCGCTGATTCGTTTGGATAGCAAACGCTGGGTACGGTCGACATACCTAGCTCCACATGAGCAGGTGAATTGGTAGATGAACATTGATGAGGCCCCCAGTGGAAGCTTGTCCTTCACGTTCGTGCGAATCATTGGTTTTGTAGAGCTGTCACTTACAAGGTTAACGTATATTTCTCTATAGGTACCTGAGCAGCGAAGTCTCTGCACGACATTCATGTCGTTCTATGGTATGAAAGGAGCACAGAAAGACTAGTTATGCTAATTTTTTGTTTTCATAGGAGAGGACTTCTTAAATAGTTATTTAAGCGGGAATTAAGTGTCATCTTCATTAAGGAGGTAAATGTGTAGATGATTAAAATATTTTTCCAGATTAAGAATACTGTTATCCATGTGGTTGCTTAAGTCGACTTAGAAAACGCATTTAAGGACGGTGTCATATATCAGAAGTGTTTAATATAATGAAGCTTTTACTGTTCAAGTGGGATTAGCCTAAGAAAACTCATTAATGTCTTTCAGCTACAAAATTAGGCCTGTAGTATATCGATTAGCTTTGAATGGACATTAAGTAGTAAGTAATTAATGTCATGCGTCTAGTCCTTCGTTGGGTGCAGTCAAGTGCCATGTAGCCACCATGTTTGGTGGCTGCGACTGCAGCATTGGCTGACCCAGTTTAGAATCTCAGAAGGCATATAATTTTCTTCCAGATTGCAGATATACCTTGGTGACGAATGGCAGCAAGCACGAAAACTAGGTTCAAGGCTTTCTGCCGATAGCCACGAACTTGTACACTTACCTAACTGTTATGCAAGATTTAGTCTTGGCATTTTCTACCCATACTTCCAAATTCTGAAGATGCCTGGAAACTGTGAAGAATAAGAGGCTCCAACAGCTACATCAAACTTTCTTGTGATAAATTTACTCCATACTGGTATACGAATAAGGTTTAAGTAAGGAGATGTGAGAGATAAAATTTTGTTTGTAATCATAAACTTGAAAATTTAGCTTTCATAGAGAACTCGGTGAGCAGCAGGGCAGTAATATGTTTAGCATTCTTTTCAGTTAGCCAGTTGACAATTGTTAGCATGCTAACGATAAACGTTTCATCATGGGATGATTTCATCTGACAAAAGAACACAGTGATACAATCATCAGTAAGTAATGCTGTATCATTGTGTGCTTTTATCAAATGAAATTATTCTTCGATGGAATTATACCTTACCACCTTACCACAGTGCCTGAATTTTATTCTTACATTAATGGTATGCGTTTCTTACAAACACTTAGAAATATTAATTGCAAAGTGTGACTTTTAAATATTTTAGTAACTTCATGACTGTAATATTTATTTAATTCTAACGATCTCATATACTTTATTGAACAATAAAGAATTGTTTAAGAAACTCTTTTATTAGCTAAGCTTTTCATAGAACATCGTTGAGAGAATGATTCAGTTGTACTGCAAAGATTTATGAACCACATGACTCATCATCACAATTTATTCTTTTTTTTGTACAAAAGCACACATGATATAATCTTTATTGCATACTATATTTACTGACAGGTATGCTCAAAACTAACTAAACAAATAAATCTTTGCAAAACCAACACTTAGAAGGAATTGTTTTATGAGCCATACTTCTCAGACCACATAACAACTGTACGTCATTTGTGTAGGTGAGTTATGATGAAGACCTTATGAGTCATTTTAATGCCTTAATGACACATAACTACACAAAATATAACTACAGACATATATTTTGTAAAGCTAGTGTAAAGCTTAACATGAACAACCATTCTGTAGCTGATAAATTCATATTTAGGTTGTACAGTTTAAAGCACTCCGTTTATATATGCAACAAGGAATACACGGAACAAGGTTGGAAAAGTATTTCAATCAAGTTAGAACACTTTTGAAGTAGTTACTTCCATAATTTTTGGTCAATATTTTTTAGAAATCACCGAAGGTGTTTATATTCTGACAAAGTCTATTTTTAAAGTCAGTACGCTTGTATCACGGTCAAATTAGAATATTGAAAACACTCAAATGTGAAGAAGAAGCATTATTTAGCGGATTCATGAATGTGCTCACTACATTTATCAACTCGGCTATTTGCAGGTGACTGTGATTCGAGAAGTGATATCAGCTTATTTAAAATTACAAGAACTAAGGTAATGTAACCATTGTGGAAAAGACAGACGGGTTTGACAAATATTTTATTAGCTCAGCATAAATATAAACACGTATCCATTATAATAAAGGTTTTTGTATTTCCCAATGAATGAAAAACAAAACGATATTGTTTTTACTGACGTTTCGCTATTTAATGCTAATAGCTTTATCAAAGTATTATTAAACCGGAATTTACAAAATCTCAGCATATATATAACAAACAGTTAGGGGGTGAGAAAATAGACTTAGGTCAAGTTAAAGGGACATATTGAAAGTAAAAATAGCAATGAAGATCACTAAACCAAATAACAAAGGTAATAGTACGTCTGTTATGATATCAAAATAAAGTTTACTAACTTGATCATCGTTCGTCTGTCTGGGGGCATTTTTAGTTGTCAAGTTGGTCAATTGGTAAAGATAACAAAATCAAGTGTGGATTGTTGGATTTGATCAGTGTGTAAAATTATAAAAGTAGTGTGTGTTTACATAGTGAACTTGCTTATCACATTCGTGTTGATTTTGTCACTTGATGGGGGAGGGAGGTGTTGTAACCAGGTCAGATTCTGTTTTAGTCCATCATTCCTATTCAGGCAATTTGGATTCCACTTGATATGAAGTGCTTCTGATATTAGACGTTCTTTGTGATTTCTGAAATTTTTCTGGATTATTTCAATATTGTCAAAATCAATTTTGTGGCCTGATTCTATAGCATGTAGACTTATGGCTGATGATTTTTCAAGTTTTTGTAGTTCAACTGGATTTCTCGGTGGTCGAACAGATGCTCTACGGTGTTCATTTCTTCTGATTTTGATTTCTCGAGATGTTTGTCCGATGTATATCGCATCACATTCCAAGCATTTTATTTTATAGACACAATTAGATAGAGAATCTTTAGGGATTTGGTCTTTTATATGGACAAGGTTGCTTTGAAGTGTGTCTGATGTTTTGAAGAAAACTCTAATGTCGAGCTGATTGAGTACTCTTCTGATATCGTCTGACGTCTCTGCTCTATATGGAATGACGACTGTCGAGGTCCATGTTTTCGGAATGCGTTTTCGGCCATACTTAATGTCTGTGTTGATTTTGTTGATGAAGTTCCTTGGGTAGTTGTTTTGCTTGGGAGTTTCAGTAATGTTTGATATTTCTTCTTCCTTTTCTTTCTCGTCGGTTATCAGAGAGTGTGCTCGTCTAAGAAGACTTGAAACAACTGAAATCTTCGCGCTGACGTATCGATGGAAGAGACGGGAGAAAATGACTAGTTTTAAAAAAGCGAATGTTCGTTGCAAAATACCATGGAAAACATGATAAAAAACATTGGAAAACCTCAATGCATCACACATGAAATTTCATTCTTTACAATGGTATTTGGTTTACCGATTTCAAACAGCGCAAGCTTTTGCAGTTGTAGACATTTATTTATTTGATTGTCTGCAGATGAGATTGACTTGCCGTGGAGATAGCTTTTTGCTCATGAACTTTTTGATGGTCTTGATTCCGTGTAGTTTGACTAGTCACAAGTCTGTGTTTCCTTAAATGTTCTGTCAGTGTTAAGTCATCAAAAGCTAAAGTAATAGAATGCACATTGAATAACGTAAACACTACATTGTGATGCTTTATAAATCAACTTATTTTCGATACATTTATAGGAACAAATAAACAAAATGTTTATGTCATTAATGTTAAAACAACTCAACTGTTCTTCAAAGTTCAATATACGTACTTTTTTGACTGAGAAAGTACATGCGAGTTATTTTACAATATACAACTGACCTTCAAACTTTAAGTTTTGTGAAGTTCAGATAAAAATCAAATTTAACTTACACTGTTCCATTTATTCAGTCAGAATAAATTTTGCCTAGCCAGGCCTTTGAATAATCATGATTCACGTGGTTAGCCGCATAGTCATTTAACGTAAAACCTTAGAGATGAAAATATAAAAATTTTGGATTCTGTTTTCACGTTTTAATGCAGACTGATGAGCTTACGTATTACCTCTAGGCATAATTCATAAGATTTCAATTAGGCAAAATGTCTATAAAGAATGCAAATAGTCAGAGGCCAAAAGTAAATACTTTGACTTGGAAACTACAAACGTATTAATCACGTTTGTCTATTTTATTAAATGCAAAGAATGTCAAAAGTTAAGGTGTTTAAGTGCTAATGAAATACAATAGTTCGACCTTTCACCATTACTGGATGAACGAAATAACCGCTGAAATCTAGTGAACATCAAAAACAACAATGTTATAACAGAAAGGTTAAATAATAATGTCTTTATTTGCAAAGTTCATCACTAGAGTTCTTGTCAGTTCTCTGGGTTTATTAGTATACGTGATCAGAAAAACGACCATAATCCAGAGATTTTCTGTTTACCACTTTATGAAATTATTTCAGTAAGCATCTTACCTGTCGAAATTCTATGCATTATATCATTTCACTTAGTTAGGGCGTCCCCTAGCAAAGAGTGATAGTGAATAGCCTACTTTAGTGTGACATTTCTGTTTCCTGACCATTTAATGAACAAAGTTACAAAAAATGACTTTAAGAACATGATTTATCTAACTTGTCTGGAGCATGAATATATCAGACACTGAGATCGTAAATCTTAACGGGAAATTTCAAATGGAACAAAAGTTGTGCTGTAGTGATTAACACTTCATTATTGAAAACAAGTAAGTAGTTAAGAAGAATGAACAGTTGTTGCCTCTTAATTCAATCCCAGTAAAAGTGGTCTTGCAGGTAAAACACAGGTGACCCGTTTCCCATATACATAATCTTAATTCCATGAAAACAAGTTGAAAAATCAATTGGATTAGCTGAAAATAAACAACCTGAGTTATAAATTTTAACTAGATTACAGAAATTATTCCAGTAATCATAAAAAATTTGTGAAATGACTGAGAAAACTCATTTTGTTATTAAGAAAAGAGAAGGAAACTTCCTTCGTCAACGGAGTCACTTTCAGAGACTAGCAAAAGTTTAAGAATCTGTGACCTCTTAAGCCTTTCGGCCCCTGTTTGTGCATAAATCTGAGGGACAATTCTGATAGAAGGTGTGTGACTTGCATGCACTAGATGTTGGAGAAGTTAGCCAGTGAATAGCTTGCTTTGAATCTTTGACGCACATATTTGATAGTATTCTGAGATGTGTTGGGTTAGATCGCGTTTGGGTGAGGCTTACAGAACCTTCTTCAGGTTTGTCAGTTACCTTTTTCTTTAGATGTCAGTCAACCAGTTTAGTTTTCTGTTTGATTATTTACTACGATCTGAGATTTGTGCCTCTAGGTAACATTTGAGGATCCTGTTCAATCTTTTGTTTAAAATCTCATCTAGAGCATTCGTACAGAGCAAACAAATCCCATAAGAACTGGAACGGATGAACTAATCATTTAAATAAAGCAAGAACAACAGCGGTTTGTGCAGAATAATATGGTACCATCATTTATTTCGTCGGCTTCTCATCAGCTGCTTACAGCCTAAATAAATTGTGAGGTTTACGTACAGAAAAGTTTTAACATACTTGCAAATTTTTACATGTTGTCAGTTGACAGAAAGTTCCAAAGTAAGTGAACAGTGCTCAGAAAATTGTGCTTATATAGTTTTTACACAGGCAGTTCAAGTTTAAACAGAATAGATGTATGCATGCAATGGTAAAGGAGTTACGTAATAAAGACGAGGGGTGAGTAAGATGGTGAGTAACTAATAAATTTGGTAACGATGTACTGAGTTCAAATCACGTCATAGAAACAAGAGACAAACAAATTTCAGATTTAAAAAGAAAAAAAGGAGGGGTGAGGTTAAAGACAAAGATTACGTAATCAGATTAGAGAATAAAGAAATCCAGTTACCATGGCAAGGAAAGACTGATAACTGCTTCTTTCTGAACACATAAATCTGGTTTGAAGCGTTTGATAGAAATTGCTTCGGCAAACTTGAGGAGAATGGAGCTCCTTTGTCTATTGATAATTTTGAAGGATTTCTCGATTTCCACCTCATGACCCGTGTCGAGGAGATGCCTGGCGATGGCACTGTTTAAAGAATTTGTTCCCTTTAGACGTAAGCTTTTTGGTACATGTTCAGAAAATCGTAGATATGCCCTTCTTTCTGTCCTTCCAATGTAACTGCTCCCGCAGATGCATGTAAATTTGTATATGCAGTTGGAGTTCACATGAGAAGGATATCTATCGATTTTTGATTGCACCAACGAGCAAGTTGTTTGATAGACGGGAACGAGCTTGGCTGCAGGATAGGCTATAGCTAGTGATGTACTCAGCCTTCTGTTGATCATCGCTGTAATGTTTTCACCTTTATAATCAAGCTGAAAGTAGATTGGCTTTTTTTCCACTGTGATTTGTTTTACATTTTTGACTTCAGATCTTCCATACTTGTTGATGAACCTTTGAGGGTACCCATTTCTCTTCAATGTCTTTTCAAGAAACTCAAATTCTTCCTCTAATTTCTCTGTAGAGCATATTCTTCTCGCTCTATAGTACAGAGTCTTGACTAGACCGCGTTTAAAGCTATTTGGACAAAAGCTATTGAAATGTAAGTATTGTCCTTTCCATGTAGACTTTCGATAAATTGACTTTTGAAGACTACCGTCTTCTAGGCGTTCCATGGCGACGTCGAGGAAGTGAAACTTTCCGTCATTTTCCTGTTCCATAGTAAACTCAATATTTCTGTGTGCATCATTGAATAATGCGAGTAAGTGTGAAGCATGACTTTCATTGTTGCACACTATAAATGTGTCATCAACATATCGACAGTAGGAATTTGTTTCGTCGATTGCATGCTTCAACTTTGTTCTTTCAAGGTTGGACATGAATATATCTGCTAAAACAGGGCTAAGTGGACTGCCCATAGCTACACCATCTATTTGGCGGTAAAGAGTGTTGTCAAATTGGAATTGCACATCCGTGGTACACATAAGGAGTAGGCGTTTGAATTCCGACTCTGGGAGTGGGAGAAGATCAGACTGCTGACAAATGATCTCAATAGTTTCGTTGATTGGAATCATTGTGAACAAGGAGGTTACGTCAAATGACACCATGAACTTGTTTAAAACGTTCATGTGGTTCACACTTTCCGAGAAATTAAATGAGTCCTTCATAGTGTGCACGCCTAGCCGTTGACGAATAGGTTCCAACTTCTCTGCAAGCCAACGTGCCACCTTATGCTGGGGCGAGTTGATCATCGAAAGTATGGGTCTCAGGGGGACTTCTTTTTTGTGTATCTTCGGAACGCCATACATGTGTGGCAAGCGGGACCCTCGGGGTTTCAAATCATTGTACGTAGTGTTGTCAATCAATTTCTTCTTTAGCAGATCTCTCAGTGCGTTTGTGATACGTTTTTCGACTGCATCAGTCTTATCTTTCTGGCAATTGTCAACTTTGAACCTCAACGGGTCATTTAACACAGTTTTCATCTTTGCAATGTAGTCGTCTTTATCCATCAGCACCACTCCTGAGCCTTTGTCAGGTCGCAATATAACAATTCTGTCATTATTCTTGAGAGCTTTCAATGCTCTTTGATGCTCATCAGAAAGGACTTTGGAATATGACATTGGAGTAATGAGGTATTGATTTGCAACATCAACCAGCTTAGATTTAAACCAGCTCTTCTTGTCCTCATCAACTGGGGTAAGGTCATTTAGCTGATAGAAAAGGTTTTCGAATTGAGCTGCGACATTTGTTCTTTTGATAAAGTTATTCGGGATATGGAAGTTAAATCCGAGGGAAAGCACTTCCATTTCAATGCGGCCGCATTGAAATGGAAGTGCTTTCCCTCGGATTTAACTTCCATATCCCGAATAACTTTATCAAAAGAACAAATGTCGCAGCTCAATTCGAAAACCTTTTCTATCAGCTAAATGACCTTACCCCAGTTGATGAGGACAAGAAGAGCTGGTTTAAATCTAAGCTGGTTGATGTTGCAAATCAATACCTCATTACTCCAATGTCATATTCCAAAGTCCTTTCTGATGAGCATCAAAGAGCATTGAAAGCTCTCAAGAATAATGACAGAATTGTTATATTGCGACCTGACAAAGGCTCAGGAGTGGTGCTGATGGATAAAGACGACTACATTGCAAAGATGAAAACTGTGTTAAATGACCCGTTGAGGTTCAAAGTTGACAATTGCCAGAAAGATAAGACTGATGCAGTCGAAAAACGTATCACAAACGCACTGAGAGATCTGCTAAAGAAGAAATTGATTGACAACACTACGTACAATGATTTGAAACCCCGAGGGTCCCGCTTGCCACACATGTATGGCGTTCCGAAGATACACAAAAAAGAAGTCCCCCTGAGACCCATACTTTCGATGATCAACTCGCCCCAGCATAAGGTGGCACGTTGGCTTGCAGAGAAGTTGGAACCTATTCGTCAACGGCTAGGCGTGCACACTATGAAGGACTCATTTAATTTCTCGGAAAGTGTGAACCACATGAACGTTTTAAACAAGTTCATGGTGTCATTTGACGTAACCTCCTTGTTCACAATGATTCCAATCAACGAAACTATTGAGATCATTTGTCAGCAGTCTGATCTTCTCCCACTCCCAGAGTCGGAATTCAAACGCCTACTCCTTATGTGTACCACGGATGTGCAATTCCAATTTGACAACACTCTTTACCGCCAAATAGATGGTGTAGCTATGGGCAGTCCACTTAGCCCTGTTTTAGCAGATATATTCATGTCCAACCTTGAAAGAACAAAGTTGAAGCATGCAATCGACGAAACAAATTCCTACTGTCGATATGTTGATGACACATTTATAGTGTGCAACAATGAAAGTCATGCTTCACACTTACTCGCATTATTCAATGATGCACACAGAAATATTGAGTTTACTATGGAACAGGAAAATGACGGAAAGTTTCACTTCCTCGACGTCGCCATGGAACGCCTAGAAGACGGTAGTCTTCAAAAGTCAATTTATCGAAAGTCTACATGGAAAGGACAATACTTACATTTCAATAGCTTTTGTCCAAATAGCTTTAAACGCGGTCTAGTCAAGACTCTGTACTATAGAGCGAGAAGAATATGCTCTACAGAGAAATTAGAGGAAGAATTTGAGTTTCTTGAAAAGACATTGAAGAGAAATGGGTACCCTCAAAGGTTCATCAACAAGTATGGAAGATCTGAAGTCAAAAATGTAAAACAAATCACAGTGGAAAAAAAGCCAATCTACTTTCAGCTTGATTATAAAGGTGAAAACATTACAGCGATGATCAACAGAAGGCTGAGTACATCACTAGCTATAGCCTATCCTGCAGCCAAGCTCGTTCCCGTCTATCAAACAACTTGCTCGTTGGTGCAATCAAAAATCGATAGATATCCTTCTCATGTGAACTCCAACTGCATATACAAATTTACATGCATCTGCGGGAGCAGTTACATTGGAAGGACAGAAAGAAGGGCATATCTACGATTTTCTGAACATGTACCAAAAAGCTTACGTCTAAAGGGAACAAATTCTTTAAACAGTGCCATCGCCAGGCATCTCCTCGACACGGGTCATGAGGTGGAAATCGAGAAATCCTTCAAAATTATCAATAGACAAAGGAGCTCCATTCTCCTCAAGTTTGCCGAAGCAATTTCTATCAAACGCTTCAAACCAGATTTATGTGTTCAGAAAGAAGCAGTTATCAGTCTTTCCTTGCCATGGTAACTGGATTTCTTTATTCTCTAATCTGATTACGTAATCTTTGTCTTTAACCTCACCCCTCCTTTTTTTCTTTTTAAATCTGAAATTTGTTTGTCTCTTGTTTCTATGACGTGATTTGAACTCAGTACATCGTTACCAAATTTATTAGTTACTCACCATCTTACTCACCCCTCGTCTTTATTACGTAACTCCTTTACCATTGCATGCATACATCTATTCTGTTTAAACTTGAACTGCCTGTGTAAAAACTATATAAGCACAATTTTCTGAGCACTGTTCACTTACTTTGGAACTTTCTGTCAACTGACAACATGTAAAAATTTGCAAGTATGTTAAAACTTTTCTGTACGTAAACCTCACAATTTATTTAGGCTGTAAGCAGCTGATGAGAAGCCGACGAAATAAATGATGGTACCATATTATTCTGCACAAACCGCTGTTGTTCTTGCTTTATTTAAATTCATCAAGGGGAATAAATGCATGAACTAATCATTAATGCCGCCATTTTTCTAGTATCATCCACTTCCTCTTCAGTTTTAATGTATTTTTCTCTTCATCAAATTGAACTGAAACTGCTGAGATAGATATCAGATAAACTCCAGTAGTGTTATTTCTTGTTGTATACTTACTGTTTACGATACTGTTATTTATCACTTGAAGACATAATCCAAAAATTAGTTTTTAAGCTAATAATAATTAGTTAAAAAACAATTTACCAAGATTTATAAGAGCTCTACATACCACATTATCTGAAAAACAATCACAAATTAAGAAATTCTACATCCATTTGTCAATTCTGAAAGGTAGAATGCAGAATGGAATGTTTAGGTATTTATAGTGATATAATTTATTTCGTACACACTAAACCTTTGTAAAGCGCGAACAGATGGCCAAATATTTGGAAAAAGTAACGAACCTGTCAAGTAAATGTTTTTCAACATGAAGTCATTAGAGAATAAAACTCTACATATACACAAAGCCAAAAATACAAGAAAATGAAAATTCTAATGGAAGAGAACAAGTAATTTGATCTAAATAGTGATTTTGCTTCATTTATAACCTACGCTAAACTAAGCATTTTCGTCATTAGCTTTGAAAGCGCCGTCGATGATTTGCACAGGAATCAAGATTCTGTAGATTTGAGCCTATAAACATTTGCTTATATTGGATTCTAATAAATATCGACCAGCAGAGAACTCTGAAACTATGTACACGACTGTTCCAACTTATGTTCACGGTGAACCTGACCTTCATTTAAAAGGGAGCCACCAGTTTTATTTCCTCCCTATTTTGATTGACATATCAATTACCTACTTGCTAGCATAGGAGTTAGTCCAGTCGCCTTTAACCAGGGTGTTCTATACAGTCAAGTTTAATTCATCGGGAAGTGCATTAGTTTACTTCCTGTTTTGCATATCTGAGAAAATATAAAATATTTACAAATTGTGGTGAAAAACAGAATTATTATTTTGAGTATTTACCCAGAGAATATGTAATATTCTGTACCAATTTAATACAACTGTGTTTTTCTGATGGTTTTGCAGGCTACGTAAATAGAAGTGCCCATTGTTCTCTAGGTTTCTTAATATGTTTAAAGGTACTATTCAGTGGTAAGAATATTTTTACTGTCCTCTTGAAAAAAGGTAATTTCATGATCCAAATGTTTGAATGCATTATATGAAAATTATTGACTAGACGTACAAGGAAAGTAATCATTTGGTGTATCATTATCAGTCTTTCCTAAACTTAACTGCTGAGCACTATGAAACTTCAAGAAGCCAGACAACAACAGAAGAGTATTTTAGGCAGTTATATATTTCATCTTCGAACAGGTAATTAGAGACACACAGATCTCACAGAAGGATACATAATCTATTATTGCAGTTCTCAACACTACAGTAGTATGTAAAGTACAGTTGATTTAACAGGAACAGTACGACATATTGTGGTGAGAGCTGGCTGCTAGCCAAAGTTGGTAGACAGTAATTGACGTCAGTGTTTATGTTCCCAATATTGGTGGTGAGAAAATGAGAACAAAGGCTTTGCGTAGGCGGATACAGTTAGCATATGGATGATCTGACACAGCCACAAAGAGGTGCAAGGTTAACTTTCTGTGAGAAACAACCAATCAAAAGACTGTATTGTCTACTAACCATAATCTACAATAATGTACATTGAAATCTATAAATATGTGTTGATTTTCCTTAATAAACGATCTGTTGCCTGGCCCTTGTCTTCTGTTTTTACAATATTAGAAACAAAGGCTATGTATGTTAAGGTTTCCATACAATGAGAAATTTTATGATATTGTGGATGATTCCACCTTCGATTATTAGTCATGAAAAAGTCTGTTTATGAATGATTTACATTTAAGTACATGAGAAAAAAATGAACACTAAAATGTTTCTCATGATATGCTGTCCATCAAATTTAAAGTGTACTTGCAAATGTTGATGGTGTGATTTATGAATAATTAATAATTGTGTTTGTATCAGAGCATAGATATTTTTTCATTGTAGGTATTCCGCATTTAAATTTTCGCATTTTTGATTGACATAGATTAACTTTATGGTATTTAACAAGCTTATTATTGTAATCCTTTTTGAATTAATTATTTACTTACGACGTCTGTCAACAAACAATCAAACTGGAAGTTCTCACTGCAAGTCTTCATCACCTACGAGACCATTGAGATGTTGGAAGCACTACGTATGGGTATCATCCTGGTGTGGAAGTCATCAGAGGTGCACTGACTCGAATAAGGGTTTCGTGACGCGTTCTTTATAAACTTTTTAACGGATTGAGATAAATAGTTTTGGTACTGCATTGTAATTTGAAATTACAAACAGGAGTTAATTAATGTTATCTGTAAATAACCAAGCTCGTATCATATTCGCTTCCCTGAGAACCCTCAGTGAAAGTCTTGGCATCTATTCATACAGCTAGTAATTGAGGAGAATTGGGGAATTTCCACGTGGTGGATATGCGAATAGCTGACTGGTTTCACTGGTATTCCTCTTGCAGCCGAATTACTAGTGATTTTGACGTAAATATACATCATACTTCAAAAGCCAATCTACTTCAGAAAGCACACTACTATAACAGGAGACATGAATAATTGATAGCTCATAATTAAAGCTTATTTATACATTTTGTAATGAGAAGTTCGGAGAAGATGACAGGAAATATTTCCATCCTTACCTTGTTCAAAATGAAGGTTATTTTATCATGAGATTTATTCTGGAACATAATAAGCAAGGCCTTACTAATGTAGACACGATATGACATTAATAGGCACTTTTTACTTATTTTACTCAGATTGTCAGATGGTAAAGATCATCAACTAGTTCAAGAGTAACTTTGATATCCATGCTTTTTCAAACATTATTGATTTCAGTCAAATCTACGAATGAAACAGGTAGGATCCGCCCACGTATAATGAACAGTAAGGTGAATTGTCATTCAACAGATGCTAGAAACAATATATGCTGTTCGATGAAATCAGAAGGAACATAAAATTAGTCTACTGAGCTTATCAAAAGGATACATATCAAAAAGCATAAGTGAAGTCTATAATTCATTGAGGAGATAACTGCCAACTTAGCATTCTCTTCACGCAACAGATATGTGTGGTAATGTTTTTCATTACCATATTTTATCTATTTTACTTTTGTTTCATTTACCAATTCCCGTTTTTATTTGAATCGTCACTAACTTTATTTATCATGCTATGGTAAGTGGAGCACGCATATGCTTTAGATACGCAATGAATTCAACTGTTATTTCGATCTCAGTCAGCTACTTTTTTTCAGCCACCAGAAAAAACATCTTTTAGGTCTTAGAACGTTCAGCTTTTATCTTGTAAATTATCACTTTGCCTCTGACAATTAGGCTTGCTTTATTTGTTTGCGTTAATTCTGATCTATGCTGTCTGTTTTTGTTTGCCATTAATCACGTGCTGATAATAAGACAGGTGTTTTCAACTTCCTTACAGTGTATGCATTCTACTATATTTAAGTAGTAAGCAGAAGGCGGTTAAGGATGGTCATACATATTATCCTCCTTCTACATTAAATGTGTCATTGATTTTTGTGTCATTGAAGTTTAATAATGAAGAGGCTTGAATGAAGCCGACTAAATCACTTGTGAAATTTCACAGAATACTTACTATTTAGGTTTCTTTTGGTGATGAAGCTTATTTTCGTACCACTCATGGAGTTAATTCATATTTCGAATAAAAAAACCAACATTCTTCTCAATGAATTTCCCTGTTTTCAGTATCAAAGTTTCTGGGTAGCCTTCTGCAACAGTTGTCTTAGTATTCATTAAATTTGCTATAGAACGTCAAAAAGACCTCCACATATGCCTTTTGCTTATTGTTAATCATCAGCAAGACATACCTATGGTAATGAAAGACTGAATCATCTCATCGCCAAAGGCAGACTAACACCGGATTTCTATTAGACTAGATTTTATATGTGAAATTGTCGTCAGACGGTATTATATGGATGACACTCAGGTACTGAAAGGTTATTGTTAACTTAAATTATTTTACATAAAAAGAAGTGTGTTGACTGTGCTGAGAAATATCAAATAAAAGCATCAATTTATCAACCTTTAATTCTCCGAATATGTCACCTGTATCCTTCTTAAGTTCTGCTGTATTGGCTATATACTCATTCACTAAGTATCTGATTCACTGGAATTAGTTACTAAATATCAGCTTTCATTGCTTTATCGATGAACAGTGCATATGATCTTACGGATTAGGTTATATTCACCTACTGTGCATCCAAAAGCTTCAAAACTACATTTAATTTGCCATTAAAGTTTATAATCCACTAGTTCAAGTATATCTCTAATTAATATACAGTTTAATAGTCACTAATGGGCATAAAATGGAAACACACAAAAAACTTGGAGGATCTTGACTTCGCCGATGATATATATCTGGTTTCCCACAAAATGGAAGACATGCAAGCGAAAAGCAACAAGTTAGCAGAAGAAGCATCAAAGATAGGCCTTCAGGTGAACATGGAGAAAACAGAGGTGATGAAGATTCCTGGGCAACACCACCAACAGCAGCAACAACAACTGACAACAATCAGCATAAATGGGAGGAACCTGAAAGAAACAACCTCCTTTACCTACCTGGGAAGCATCGTTTCAACCACAGACGGACGGAACCGACGAGGATATCAAAGCAGCAAGGATCAGGAAAGCAAGACAAGCTTTCATTAGTCTCAAGTCTGTGTGGAGGTCAACAGCACTCAGCATCAAAAATAACATCCGGATTTTCAACTCCAATGTGAAGTCAGTGCTACTATACGGATCAGAGACTTGCACTGCGCGTCATAAAGAGCATCTCAAACAAACTACAGACCTTCATCAACAGTTGTCTTCGCTCAATACCACTCAAGATCAGATGGCCAGCCAGAAAAGATCAGCAACAGGGATCTCTGGCAATGAGCGAACCAACCAGGAACCAATTGTGAAACAAATAGGCAGGAAGAAATGGAGATGGATTGGTCATACTCTGAGGAAACCATCAAGTGACATCACTAGACAAGCCATCGCTCGAGTGGAACCCGAAAGGGAAGCGGCGAGTTGGTCTTCAGTGCAAGGGTGACTTGGAGGAGGTCATGTGAAGAGGAGATGAAAACGTGTGGGCAGACTTGGAGCCAGGTGAAGACTCTAGCAGAGAACCGAACGCAATGGAGACGCGCGGCTGAAGCCCTATGTTCCTCTAGGAATTAAAGGATACAATAATAATAACAATAATAATGGGAATAGTTTGACAGCATAAGCTGTATTCCAAAGTGCACACACAATTAACTTACACTCTCGTGTACTAATGACAATTCTAAAAGTAAAACTTTATCGAAGTCTCACCAATGGAAAGGTGGTTACATGTTGATCATCTTCTAAAAATGGACGAAAACTTTGTTCTGATATTTCGTAACCTGATAATTTTATTTAAGGGCAAAGGGACAAATTCAAATTTCAGTTCTACTTTTAAAATCTGCGTTTCATTTAAATTAAAAATATATTATTGAGAGGACAAACCAACTAGGTTAGTTTCATTGTTCCGATCAGTTTTATTTTCATTTTGGTTCCACATCATTAAGAACGATAAGAAGTAAAATGGAAGGCTGCAGATTTTATAGATAATTTAGAAACAGATCAAAATTGACAGAAATTTGCAAAAGTACACAAAGTTATTTTTGGTTTTCGTCAGAAACTTCATTATTTTGCTAGCAGTCTGAAAACATCCAAAGTAGAGAATCAGTCTTTATAAACGTTTTCCAAACTTCTAATATCAAAATAGCCTCCACTTTTATACATTTTTCGAATTAGATGCTGGAAAAATGTTAGACCTATGTTGTTATTCCACCTAACAGAATTATTTGTCAGGCTAAATTAATTTGAAAACTACACGTACGAACTGAAATCAGTCTATTTCTACAACTTCACATAAGTAGATTAAATAGTGCCGGCAAGAAATATCGAGAATGTTACAAAACATTGAAGGTGAAATAAACAAGAATATAATTAAGGTAAAGAAAAAGTTATTGCTTATGTGAGTTTATAATAATTTGTTTAAAATGAAATCAATTTAGAGTTATCCTATAGTCTATGATATTCCTCATTCTTTTGGATGAATCCTTAGAATCCATGTGTAAATCAGCTGCACTTAGCATTACAAACAGGACCTGTGTCTTTAGCACTTATATTAAATCAACTCTTCATTACTGTTAGGAGACTTGACATTGTGGACAGGTTGAAGACTAATCAACAGCTGCCTTTGTTCGCTCAGTAATGAACATCAGATGACTAGAAAGGAGAAGCAATATGGAGCTCTTGCAATGGACCAACCGACAACGTATCTCCAACATTTATGCCGAAGGAAATGGGGATGGATTGTATGTACTGAGGGAATCGCTGGTTGACATCATATATCAGGTCCTGAAGACAAATCAAGATGGGAGACAATGGGTTGGGCTTGATGCGAGCGTGACATGTAGGAGATAGAATATAATGAATAATCATGGAGTCAGCGAGAAAAAGACTTCAGAGAACAAGATGAAATGTCTGTGTCGCAGAAGCTCTATGTTTCGCTCAAAAAGCAAGATGATAAAAATATAATAATAATATTGGAATCATACTTGAAGCCTGACAAAAGTTCATTTGCAGGTTGCATCTTTACTACTTTGAAGATAAACGATACACTAATAATCATAACTCATCATGGGTTACTAATCTTTGCATTAGTTGATGGAGGGGAAACATGAACAACTTAGGTTACTGATTGAAATATCATTCTCATTTAAAACTGAACCCCTTATAACATTATTATCGGCAGAAAATAAAGTTGCATTAACTATTTCAAATGGTATTTAGTTAATACAACTATCACGTTTGAAGTAAGTTTTATCATTTACTGAAATATGCACTTGATTCCCGGACTCCCATAGTGAATTACAAATCCCCTTTGTTACAGTGTAGAAACCGCATGTGACTTAGTTACGAATCACTAGTGGCAAAAACTAATACACTACCATTCAGCAGATTTTTCGAAAACCACTAGTCTATCACGAATTATTATTATTATTGCATCCTTTAATTCCTACAGGAACATAGGGCTTCAGCCGCGCGTCTCCATTGCGTTCGGTTCTCTGCTAGAGTCTTCACCTGGCTCCATGTCTGCCCACACGTTTTCATCTCCTCTTCACATGACCTCCTCCAAGTCACCCATGCACTGACGACCAACTCGCCGCTTCCCTTTCGGGTTTCACTCGAGCGATGGCTTGTCTAGTGATGTCACTTGATGGTTTCCTGAGAGTATGGCCAATCCATCTCCATTTCTTCCTGCCTATTTGTTTCACAATCGGTTCCATTTTCTATCCTAAGTTTAAGTTAGTAAAAGTTATATCAAACAAATAATAACCAAAAATCCACGTAGATTGTGCGTCGGTGGCATAGCGGTTAGGACGGTCGCCGACCATGCACATGGTCCGGGGTTCAGTCCCCGGCCGACGCACTCCTTTATCTCGCTAAGCCGGTAATAAAGCTGGTAAAGAGGAAAGGTTGGGCATGAGGCTAGCAAACCCATCTTGTAAAATAAACACTGCTACAGAAACTTCAAGCCTCTAGCTTGAAGCCCTATGTTCCACTGGTAACGTTAACTAATGAAAAAAAGATTGAATAAAAGGACTAGCTTAGTCCATGAAGCTGACATATACCTGTTAGCGGACGTGACATGTAAGTTAGCTGTATTAACAGTTGCGCTTGATCGGACATTCTTCTCTTATATGACTTCCTTTATTTTTCAACTATTTCACCTATATCTGTTAACTTACATTATTATTATCTTATTTTTAAATGCACAATATTTTTATTGTGAATACTGGAATGTGACTGTTGAGTGACAGCACGTGACAGTTAGTCCTCGACTAGATTTCGAATGAGAAACGATTACATGGACTTCCGAGAGTGACACAGAGGAAATTGTGTGAGGAAGGATAGAACATCACAGACAACTATGGAATCAGACTAAAAAACTAAAAGGGACAGGATCAAATGGGGGCATGTTGTCGGAACCTTATTTTCCACCAGCGGTCCAACGAAATAATAATGATGAAAATAAAATGTCAAAAACGTAGACGAGGCATTAAATATTCTGGAAGTTCAAATAATCAGTTATTTTTCTTTGATGTATCTGGTCCCAGATATTGTGGTTTTTACTGTTCCTATTTTTCGCAATGACTTCAAAAGTCAATCCATTCCGTGGCATTACTATTATTATCAGTATTGTTTAGTTCGAAATTTTTCATATCTTATCAGTCTTATATGCCCCAATGTAATTCTTATGGTATATATATATACATCCCTGCATACAGAGTATCCAAGAGAGGAGTTCCACCGAAATTCGATGAATTCATTATTATTATTGTTCCCTAGGGTTCCTAGTGGAACATAGGGCTTCAACTGCACGTCTCCACTTGCTTCTGTCAAGTGCTGTACTTTTCACCTGCATCCATGTTAGTCCATACTGTTTCAACTCCTCTCCACACGATCTCCTCCATGTCACCCTTGGACGTCCCACTCGCCGCTTCCCTTTCGGGTTCCACTCGAGCGTTGGCCTGACGCGCGATGTCACCCAGCGGCCTCCTCAGCGAGTGTCCAATCCATCTCCACTTTCTCCTGCATATTTGTTGAGCGATTGGTTCTTGTTTTGTTTTTTTCCATAGTTTCTTGTTGATGATTCTTTCCGGCCATCTGATCTTCAGTATAGAGCGAAGACAGTTGTTGATAAATGTCTGCAACCTGTTGGAAATATTCTTCGTGACCCGCCAAGATTCTGATCCGTATAGAAGAACTGACTTCACGTTTGTATTGAAAATCCGAATTTTGTTGTTGTTGTTGAGTGACGATGAATTCATTAAATCCTTCTTTATTACTTTTTGTTGCTGTCAGCAGAGTGATATTCACTATTTGGGAATCAGTTTTCTGCATACTTTCAAACTTTTTTTGAACGTTATTCCATATTAGATAATTTGATATGTTTATGGGCAATAAATTCTGCTCGAAACACCATCCAGTTATTAATACTGCATCACTGTGTGATATGTGAAATAAACTTATATGGAATTACATTCTACCGTAGTGCTCAAGTTCTACATTTGTATTTTCGAACGTTAGTGAAGATATCTTCATAGAGCTGACATTGTATACGAAAAGATCTTCTGATCTAGTGCCCATTATTATTGAACATGTATAGAGTAGTTATTTTACAGTTTTGATCACATACTTTAGCCACTTAAACTGTCATGATAAGAAATAAATGATATTTATAATGAACGAACGTCAGTAGAAGGCTTTAAAAATTATATTAATCATTTGGGTATTAGTTGATAAATCTTTGACTTTATATCCAATGGGAATATTTTCTATATACGCTGTTTCTTGTTGAAAACTTGTTCTGGTTTATAATGTGCATGTGTATAAATGAAATTTACTCGCAGCAGGATATGATAATTGCTTTCTTACTAAATCTTTGGAAGATAATCATCACTTTTATATGTTGTTATTATTATTGAGTGAAGTTTTGTAGATATTTATTCTTGCCACCTATTTGTAACATTATTCGTATTTAAACATCTCTACTATTTACAGTCTGAAGATACTTTATACACCTGTTGTATATCAAGGTGAACCTATTATGTTCCTTATTAAAACGTTACATCAGAGGTTCAAATATGAAAATAACTCAGATGAATAGTTTATTATTGTTTATAGAGACTGACTGAAGTCCTTTAACTATCATTCAAACTGCTACAGCTATATGTACTTTTCAAAGGTCATTTTAACTACATATGTTGTTGTATAAATTCATAAAAGTTCTATGTAGGAAGGCACATGATATCAAACATCTCTTAATGTATCCTTAGTGTTTTTACAAAGTAACAGTAATGGGGTTTGGCTTATCATAGCTTATAGAATTCTAAACAGTTCGACAGTTATTTACTTCAAGCCTACTTCCTTAAATGTTTATGTGAAAGTAGATGTATTCACAATTAGTTTCTCAAATACTTAATAATGAACTGATAGACGGAAATTGCCTAAGGTGAATAGAGGAAATCTTATTATATATAAAGGTAAATAAATTTTCTTGTTGGATAATAAATATCAGTGCTGGTGGAACAACTGGACCACTTGAAACCTATACATACAAGAACAAAAATAAAAATCAGTGCAAGTTCAAGACTTTCCAGCAGTCCTTGTTCGGGGTCTTACAATAGAATGTCTGACTGAAATAAATAACATATCGATTTAGTTATATATTATATTTTATTATCTTTATTCAATGTTCACGAGCCCATACAGGTTTATCAACAAATTTACCACTATTCATTAGACGGTGAATTCGAGAAAAATATTTCAGTATATACTTGCATTTGTCGTTATCATCAATTCGATGGTGAAAAGGCAACCAGAAAAGTTGGGGCAACCTCTGAATAGCAGAAATAGTTACCGTCTAAAATTAACAAAATTGAAACAGTTGGTCACAAAATACATAACTATGCACACATAACTGTGGCCCTTTCCTAATCTATTGTCACAATTATCTGTGACAGCCTTGAATGGGCAGACTGCTGTTAATTAGATGGGTGATAACTGAAGGTGGGATGAAAATGTGTTCTGTGACAGGACTGGAACCATTTGCTTATCTTAGTAATCTCTCTTCACCCTTTATTACGTTCAGATAAGAAATGTCATTTGGTTCAAAAGTTCACAGAGTCACTAAACAAACTGCATCACATTACTACTTGATGGCATTCCTAACGGTTCCACAGTTTGATCAATCCATGTTTAATTATTGCTAACGCTTAGGAAATGACTTGTGGGCTGAGAATATTCGTAAATCCTGGCTCACTTGTTTGAAAAATGCCGGAAGGATGTAAAAATTGAAAGAAGCTATCATTTCAAAGCCTTTTTAATGAATAAATCTTGTAGACTTCCACAATCATTTTCATACAGTGATTTTCTTGTTATAAGTACTAACCAAAAAAAATATACTTACTGATTTAAACATACAGTTTCGCTGCATTCACAGTTGTGCTACCAGTGAAATTTACTATATAATTTGAAGCAACAGTAAACATCATAATATGAATAACTTTAGGCTCGGATAAAACATTTACACAAAGAGCTCTTTTTATTTTCACTGTAAGAAAATTCACAAAATTCTCATTGAAGGAACTCTTTTTCTTCATCACTTAAAATGACTGAACTCATTCCCTTGTTACTTTGACTGAAATTTATGGATTTTTGTTTCTGAAGTTTAAACCCGAACTCCCATACGCTTCCTTTTTTAACTAAAGGCTATTTCAACAAGAATGATGGCAGAAAGCGCAGACAGATAAAAAAAAGAATTGTACAATTTTTTCTTCAGATGAATTCCAAAGTAAAGGATCAATAAAGGTAGACAGAAATTATTCGTTTTTTAAGAATGTACTTCTTAATGAAATGTACCTGTATTACTATTTAGTGAAATAAATCATATTCCTTTCATCTTTTTCACCTACTACAGACACATTTATTTTCAAGGGTTATAAAGTAACCTTCTTTAAATAATTTTTTATTTTCTGTATTAGGTTAATAATACATTCATGTCATCTGACTGAAGTTATATGAATAAAAATGATGACGTGATGTATATATATATACATATATATATATAAAATTTGGGAGTGACATCATCAAACTACGTAAAGAATTGGAGATAATGCAGGCAATTAGGAGTTCTGGGTGAAGATACAACTTGTTTAGTGTTTCTCCGTGTAGCCATATTTGAATGCAGACGTTTTATCATCATGTTCGGCGACATCTTTAACACAAACTGCTGTCTATGAGCAGACATATTTTTAATGGGTTTAAAAATTTGTGCAGAAGTTATTTAGGTGATAGATTTATCACAGCCAATCGACGTTCAATTCTACGAGGTAGCAAAGATTAATTGTTTTGTGGATTAAAAAATATGTTGCTTGTTATTTTCATCCTATCTTATGTTTAATCCACTTGGCTGACCCTTAGTTAATTTAAAGACTACTGTTTAAACTTCAGGTGGTCTGTAAAACATTAACCTGAATGATGTAGTCAGATGAGTTTGAATATCAACGTGCTGGGAATTCTCTAACAGCCTTTCAGTTAGCATTTAATGTGATAATTATATTCTTCTAGCTAATAATGTAATTATGTAACTGCAGTAAAATTAATTGGTATTTATAACCAATAGTTTTCACCGTATTACTTTCAATGTTGTGTCAAATTCTTAGACAAAGTTATTGTGTGAAATGTCAGAATTACTCTCGACCTAAAACCCTTTCAGTGAATTTCTCCGGCTTCCATTTTTGTTCAGATATCCATCAGAATACACTCACATTCTGTACCTACGAAAACTGATGTGTTGTGGTCTGAACGCTTGAAACCAGTTCTTCTGAGTAGCTTGCGAAAATGTCCTTAAGTCATGCACATTTTCGAAGTATTCTGACGACATGAAAGAGACGGTTATTTGCGATAAAATTTGTGATACCATTTTCTTTTTGATTAAAGCTTGAAACCATACAGTATTTTTGGTACAAGTATGGAATTTTCAGCATGTGATATCGGTAGCCCAAATTTTGCAGGCCGACCATAGATATCAGGTTTGCATCGGCAGGGAGTTGAACGCCGGACCATGTGTATGGTCGGCGAGAGTCCTAGCCGCTGTGCCATCGACGCACAACAATAACGTATCGAAAACCTAAACTTACCTCAGCAGTGCCTTTAGGCAGACACAGTAATTTCTCAAACACAAAACAAGTACCACACAACAAAATAATCTAATCAAAATCAACTGTAGGACCCACCTGAAAATCAAAAAGGATATTTCCAACATGAAAGCACCAAAACTATCGGCGAGAATCATTCACGAAGCACTTCTTTAAGACAGTTTAAGGTCAAAATCCCCACTGCTAACCTTGAGTTCATTCAAGCGAAATCACGATCGTGAAACAAAGCATCATCAACACCATCATTTAACGGATAAGAGAAGCGATTAAATTGTGATTACACAGGAACAATGACAAATAATAAGGATTAAATTATTAAGTGATATAAAAATGTTAAAAGAATGATTTATAGCCTATGAGAAAGGAAGAAATTCATTACAAGGCTAGTTGAAATATCCAAATAAGTATTAATGTAGTAATTAGATCGTTCAGGACGGGTTTTCCGAACATTCGTTGCATTACACATTCTGTATTTGGTAATACAGCGCGATAGTCAGCTGCAGTTCAGCTAAAGGATATTCGTTTCACCAATTTACTTTCCCTTGGCTCAGAACACCAGACAGATGTGCAGTCAGAAGAAGATGCAGACACCTGAATGTCAAGATTCATCCATATGAAGAGCACTGAGAATATATGTTACATTTCTTGCGATCAAAACTTCAGAGTAAAATAAAAATTTCGCAGAATAGTAATTTATTGTACGGAAAATGTGCCTTGAATGTTCTCCGTACTACAGCAGTACTGTCACTATGAAAAATTGTCTTCAGTTTATTCTTGTAAGAGATGTAATTTATTTATGTTAAAGATTCTTAGTTATCCTCTGCCTAACCATTATTTTCCATGATTAAATATTTCAAAGCAAATACTTTTATTATTCCTACTCTCAGTTTTATTCTTATTACTGATGACATAATATTCATAAGAAATCATTGGTGGTCTACGACATTACAACTGCTTCAGTTAGTTAATATTCAAAGATACATAATTTAAACCTCTAAGTGCTCTTTAGGTGATTAGAAACCACTTGAGCATTTCAGACAATCTATCAGAAATATGCTATTTCAAGTTAAAAAAATTATAAACAAGTTCGCAGTGAATGTGATGTGAACAACATTCGTGGTAGACTTATTAGATTACACTCCAGTTTTTACACTATTTTTTTCATTCTGTGAAGTCTTTTACTTGTTTGTAACTAATTATAAAATCTTCATCGGTGGTCAACTTTTTTATCCAGTTCCCGTTTTCACGAAATTCGAAAGTCGTACTAAAATATTTCAGAAGTGCAATGCATTTCTCTTTAAAAGATTCAGTACATCTTTGAGTCGGTGGTTAAATGAAAGAATGCTCGCCAGCCACGTGGGCTGTCCAGATTCGACTCCCAGATGAAGCACTCTGAAACCGCTTTAATTCTTCAATAAACCCAAAAAAGAAGAAGGTGTGGTGTGACCCCATCCCTGAAATAATAGCACATCCACCAACTCCTGTGGTCAACTCAGCAAGCAAAGAATTGAAGTACTGTAAGCATTTTGTCCCGGTTCACGTGCCGGTAAAATATAAACTTCAAATTCCACTTTTAAGTTCTTCAAGAAAATATTGTGTATAGTTAAGAACCCTGAATGCATGTTTTGAACATTTGATAACTTCACATTTGAGGGGTATAAATATGGTTTCGTCATAGTTTGGAAATTTCATCTGCACATATCAGCAGGGTTCGAACCCAGACCTTTCGGTAGCGCTGAAATCACGATTTGGTAGAAGTTGAATCTAACGGGTCATTGAATCTGTTCCCAGTGCCTGGCTTGTCTAATAGCGAGAAGCTCCTGATTTTGAACCCCCGGAGGTGGATCCTTATAAAGAGTTCCAAACTAGGACGAAACAACTGTCCATTACTCTTCAGTTTTCAGTGATTCTCTAACTGATATCAAACGGTGATCAAACTTGAAAGTTTTTTCATTTGTGTTTGCTCTCATTAAAATGAACTTATTCATTCCGGCTGACCATGCTTATGAGTTGTAATTTTCCTCTGACTGGCAGATGAATTAATGAGATAAATGCATGTATCAATCCGATCTCACTATTTTGGTTTTTGGTTTTGTAATCCAATAGCATAACTTTTATATGTTCGAATTTGTAATAATCTTTTGCAGAATCTTATTCTATGTCACACCGATAAGATCTAAATATGTCATCTTTTCTCCATATAATTTAATCGGTAAATTTGTGTGAATCACGCTTTTTTACATGGTACACGTCACAAAATCACTCCTACTTTTTGTCGTAACTCAGCATACTACTAATAATAAGAGAATCTTATATGAATACTAATAATTGTGCATCAATTTTGACTCTCTGACAAAATATTTCAGTGATGGGATGATATATGAAGAAAACCTAGTTAGCTTCCTTGCACAATTTTTTGTTAAACTAATCCATCAAGTCTGCAGATTCAACATATCATTGATATTGAACTATAGGTGGGAAACAAACATTTTTTCCCTGATGTTATCCATTCCAGCTAAATTATCTGCATAGAGTGCACATATTAAAATAAGCCAAAAGAAATGAATTCATATGGTTTTTTCTGAACTGCATTTTCTTTGCCTTCCTGCCATTTATGCATTTCTGGAATATAAAAGATTGATTACAAATGTTACTGAAGTTCACACATAAACAGAATTATTATTCCATCGCTTCACCAATAAGTTTTGAACAAGCAATGACTTTGAGACCAGTAAAATGTTTCAGTAAGTAAAACATTTTCTGCAAAATACTGAGTTTGGATGAAACACTTCCCACTCTCTGTACTTTTTTTCCTTTTATAGCTTTAGATGATTGAGTTTGCTATCTCTGATTTAAGAATTCTGTCATGTTTCATGGTTTTCGTTGAACTTACAGTTGGAAAACGGGTTATGGTTACCAGCCTCTGAATGGTATCACTGACATTCGTTTGCTTCTGAGTATAAGTAATGCTGAAGTTAAGTAAACTGCCACATTACCGCAATGCATTCATCAACTTATAGTCTGAACTACTGTTTTATTAGAGTTCCTCCCGTCGGAATACAATGTATGAGTAATTAGCGAATGAACAACGAAGCCAATCTGTCAAATCACACAGTGGAAAGATGATTCATGGGAGATAAAACTCTTCCCGCCTACATAACTTATTTGCTGCAGGTATACAGTCACTTGTTTTCTTAGTGTAAACAGATAAGGATATATTATCTAACGATGGCTTGAGGCGCTATCAGTCAGACAGTATGAAAGAAGATAAAGAAAACTGAAATAATATTAGGAAAAATGGTTACTTTATAACAAAAATATAAAGTCAAAAATGTAATCAGGAATGAATAATATCCAACAAAACAGAATTAGTTTTACAAGCATATAATATTATGAGATGCGTTTGTAAATTGTGCGATTTCGTAGCCAAAATAACTGTCTACGTAAAAGAAGGTTAGTATATAAACATAATGAAGTAGCGGTAGATTGTCCTTCGTATACATACTGATAATTTGCCAACTGTAGAAATAGGTTCGTAACTCAGGCGAAAATTTCCTTCAACTGCCTGGATAGGTAGTCTTTCGGAATCTTGGTTAAGTATCTCTTTAAATTCAACCTGACAGATTCTTTCATGCTTTTACTTTTCCCTTACGTTTTTACCAATGAATTTTGCAAATGACTCATTTTGAATGAATTTCTCCATTTCGCCGTCAATTGCATCGCCGGTAAAAATCTTTCTGTGTACTTGGACTGGATATCAGAACTGAACCTCATTAGCAGTTCATTTAAGTATTTGACTGAAATACTCACGACCGAACTGTTACGACGGATGAACTTTGACATAATTTACTGATGTAAGGCATTCAAATGAGTGTAACACACTGCGATGACATGGATTATTTCTAACTAGTGAAAAAAATGTCTGGCTGCTATTTATCAGTAGCCTGATAAGGTGATTTGTTCAGTAATGGAAGTGATAATAATCTATTTTTGAGCGATTTGGAGAGACTGTGTAAAAAAGGAAAGATAGAACCCAATTTTCGCAATTCCTCAGGTTATTCCGAGCTAATGATTGATTTCTTCATGCATATATTCCCCTTGATGAATTCGAATAAAGCAAGAACAACAGTGGTTTGTGCAGAATAATATGGTGCCATCATTTATTTCGTTGGCCTCTCATCGTTTCTTTACCTTTCACCAACCACATTTAAACTGTAAAGTTTCAAAAAACGATGACTTGGCTGAATATGATCACATTGTAGGCATTTAAAGTAAGGTTTGATATGTTTTCTTAATATCTGAAAAGTCAATCATAAAACCAATTGCCGTGTTTACTACGCTAAGCTTGACAGAAAACTTGAGAAATATATACGCTTAACTCATTGCCATGGGATCCCTGCTTTGTTTTAAGTGTCTGAAAATACCCAATGAATAAAAGCATTATTCGAGAAAATCAAGATACATTGCTGTCCGAAGGAGAGTGGAAAAAGCAAACTTTGAATGTCTCCCAGAAAAATGGGCGCACTGGTTACTGTAACAGCAAATGCTTACAGTCAAATCAACCAGGCGACCGGAAGGTTTTCCTGGCAGATCACATTGAATATCATCTTGCGGGTCAGCAGAGCCGTTTCATTCCATAGTATACAGATCAAAATGTGCAACAACAAAAAGGTTAATACTGTTATTGAGGTAAGCAGCATCATTTATCAAAATTATTACATTCCTCGAATTTCTGCTCCCTCTATGTTCTCATCAAAGAACATAGACACACACAGTCTGACGACATAAAAATAACTGTTCCTCTATTTGAATGTATGTGAACAGATCATCATCATCAGTCCCTTGACTTTCGTCGTGGGGGTGCTATGACAGTTCGCGCTATCAGTCTTCGCCATTCTTCTCGGTTTAATGCTATTTTCTGTAGCGTATCCAAGGGCATTTCAGTCTACTCTTTTATGTTGTCAAGCCAGCTCTTATTCGGTCGACCTCTCTTTCGTGCTCCTCCTACTGTGCCTTGTAGAATCGTTTTGGACAATGTGTCATGTCTTACCGTGTGGCCGAACCATTGTAGTTTCCGTTTCTTTACGATTGAAAGGAGTGGTTCCTGTTTTCCTGCCAGTCTATGGACCTGGTGTAAGACATATTCATTAGTTTTCCTTTCAAGGTAACTTATTCCTAGGATCCTTCTATAGCTTTTGTTTTCGAAGGCTTGTATTCTTCTTTCTGTCTCTGCATTCAGGGTCCAGCTCTCACATCCATATAGGAATACAGAGAGGACCAGTGACGAGTAGAGTTTCATTTTTGCTGAGACGCTGATGTTGCTCTTCCATATTTTCCCTAACTTGGACATGGTGGCAGAGGCTAGGTTTAGTCGAATTTTTATTTCCTTAGTGGACCTTCCATCTTTTGTTAGGGTAGACCCAAGGTATTTGAAAGTTTCAACCTCTTCTAATACATGTCCATCAAGTCTGATACATCTATCTGAGTTGTTTCCTCCATTAATGAGTATTTTGCTTTTTTCTGTGCTGATTTCCATGCCCACAGATTTAGTTGCAACATAAAGTCTTGAGGTGAGGTCCTGAACTTGATCAATGTTTTCCCCAATGAGGGCTATATCATCAGCAAATCTGAGGTTGGAAATTGGTCTTCCGTTTATGCTAAGTGTCGGTGTAAAGTCATATAGGGTTTGTGTCATAATATGTTCGAGGAATAAATTAAAGAGGACTGGTGAGAGAATGCACCCTTGGCGTACTCCTATAGTTGTTCTGAAGAACTCGCCAGTTTGATTATTTAGAGATACTGCACTACTAGATTTGTTATATAAAGACTTAATAACCTCAATTATGTTTTTATCTATATTGTAGTTATTCATGACTTGCCATAAGCCTTCGTGCCACACACGGTCAAAGGCCTTCTTAAAATCGATAAAGTTGTGTACTAGCATTTTTTGGTGTTGTAGACATTTTTCGTTTAGTACCCTTATGTTAAAAATTTGTTCAGCAGTGCTTCTGCCCGGCCTGAATCCGGCCTGTTCTTCTGAGAGTATTTCCTCTACTTTCTTTTTGAGTCTGTTCAATATTACTTTCAGCATGACTTTACTTGGGTGGCTGATTAAACTTATTGTTCTGTAGTTCTCGCACTGCTTTGCGTCCCCTTTCTTAAATATTGGAATGATTAGTGACTGAGTCCATTCTTTAGGCCATTCTTTTTCTTGCCAGATTTTTTGACAGGCTGCTTTCAGCCATTTAACTGTTTGTGGTCCACCATGTTTAATTAGTTCTGCCGGTATGTTGTCAATTCCTGGTGATTTATCTCCCTTAAGTGATTTTATTGCTTCCTCTACTTCTGACTCTAGTATGGGTGAATCACCGATCTCCCTATTGTCCCAGCATGAATTGTTTATTAGGCTATAATTAGGGCTTATTTTATGATTGTAGAGTCCCTTGCAGTATTCTGTCCATCTTCTAAGGATATCTGCTTCTTCTGTTAAGAGGGTGCCTTTACCATCCTCAATTACGGTTGCTCTATTCAGTTTCGTATTGGTCAGCTTACTCAGTGTTTCGAATGCTTTTTTATTGTTGCCTCCCCTTAAGCTATTATCGATGATATTACATTGCTCAGTAATCCAGCCCTCTTTTGCTC
>OX235272.1:65434473-65464626 GCA_944472155.2 Trichobilharzia szidati
TGATATTTGTCAAGTGTTTATTCCAAATTTGCTGGAGTATTCAGTAAATTAAAATTTGTAGTGCATAATTCCAAGACTTGTTGTAGTCATTGGTATTGCCAGGATACCACTTACTCGTTTTATGCAGCCAAAATATACAAATCTCGCTTTATGGAGGAAACACTATAATGCCTGCAAAAGTAGTGCGTCAGTTAATGAGTTTCATAAAGTCTACAGAATGTTTTCTATTCAGTGATTAATATTTGCGATTTATCCGAGAAAACACATTTCCGACTGGGATGTAACACAAGGCTGAATTCTTAAACTGTCATCTTTCAATCCAATCACACATATATTAGTATGATAGTCTATAATTTACTTTAGAGACTTATCAGGGAATAGTCTCATCAACTTACAGTTTGCTTATGATACTCTACACCTAGACTATGAGAAGTAACCCTTGATACTGGAAAATATGAAAAGAATACCGGTGTTTGATTATAGGTGTCTGTGTTCCATCTCATGAGTAAAGCAGTATAATATGGCGATTGCTGTTGAGGTTACGCATAAAATTTTAGGTGAGGAGGGCAAGTTAGTCTTCAAGATAGGGAAGCTGAATAAGTTGAGATAGCTATAACGCGTGATGGCATGCCAAGCCATCGCCTTCCTTGAGGGATAATGTAAGCCAGCACATGTTAAGGTTCAAAATGTGTTTGGGTCGGTCAAATGAAAAACTGGTATTGGTTCATAAAATCGTTGACAGTCAGCTAGAAGAACTATTAGATATATGTCTGCAAGTCTTCGTTGATGGCACAGATGCATTCACTCTGTGTAATCTCACGTATCTATTCAACTCATGTTTTTCCTTATCACTGTTTATTCTCCCTCAAATTTTCGTTCGCTAAACTTCCATTTAGTTTTATGTGTCTACCTTTGTGTGGTGCATGGATGTGGTGAACTAAACAGTTAGACCTTTTGCGAAGTCATACTGAAAGCGAGGCAGAATGACACAGTCTAGGCATAACTAAATGCGAAACACTGAATAATGATCTCCAGAATGTCAACAAATGATAAGTGTAGTTCTTAATCTTGTTCTTTGCTAAATGATAAATAGATACCTTTCAGTAATCTCTTCTTCCACCCGGGACTCGTCTCCTACTTTGCAAGTGTTTTTTGTGCTTTGTCACTTTTGTGCTAAGCTTTCAGTCATTCAGCATATGCCGTTGTTGTTGACTAAGTACCTAGATGACATTAGTGCAATCAGGTTTCGGTCGTGCAAACACGAGTCCTGTGCAGTTGATTGGTTGCATTATCATTTCTCAAATGGAATGCAGCATACTGTATATTAGGATAAATCTTCTGCCTCGCTTGCTGAAGCTGGTGTTCCTCAGGGTATTTTTATCTCTCCTTTTCTTTTTTCTCTCTCGTCTTACATGACTTTCCTCTTTCTAATGAGAGCAACTTCGTCAAATACGCTGCTGATCTGACCGTCTAACTTCCTGTCATGTTACAGTGTTACTGCAGCAAACTTAACTGCTTCCTGTTGGTAGTCTAAGGTATATGGTCTTGCGTTATTTTTCCCTTCACGCTTAAGCGCGAACTACGAGAACTGTTTCGTTCACAAGATGCTTGTATCAAAGAGGGCACTGAAACATAAACTAAGTCCAACATGAAATACCTTGGAGTAGTTCTATCCTCTGATCTTTCTTGCTCACTCTTTATCTTGTCGATTTCTACGATAACCTTTATTGCAGCTTACCAAGTTATGTAGTCCAGACAATCAGGAATCATTCATCCTCTATTTTTACAATTTGTTAACTCATGCATTGGTCTTCACTGCTCTCCCTTATTCTTTCCTGAATCACTCAAAGGCGGCTATGTCATATTTTGCAGGGTATTAAGATTATGATGAGGTGAAGTAGTGTAACATTTAGTCAACTCTTTAATGCATTAGTTGAAAGATATCTAAATTGATGCGAGAAACGGTCTAAATCTCTACTGTCTAACCATCAACATCCCCTCTATTCTCAGCTCTTCCCTTTAATTCCATCTGATGGAACCAGAAGTAAGTATAAAAGATTATATAGTCGTTCAACCAAGCGTGAGAACTCAGCGATACCACATATAGACAATCAGTGTTCTATGTGGAAGAGGCAACGTAAAATGTAAGACTTGTGAATTACTGTTGTTAGGCAAATAAGTGGCTTTTTCATTATGTACTTTTAATCTACGGTCATACAACCTCAATGAACTGACAGTTTAAGTCACCAACCCTATTCACAATTCTCTTCAGCATATTCCAAAACATCACCAACCTCAGATGTAGTCTTCACAACAGGTGCAATATTCTCCTTTTCATCCCCGGACAGGCGTCTAAAATATGGATCACCTATCATAAGACTGTTCACATCTGTGATTGTGAACTGTTTTCGCGGAACAAATGATAAACTCGTCCTCCTTGTAGCGTATACGAAAGCCAGATTGGCAACCGGTGTATTTTGCACTGCAGAAATAAATAATAGAATTCTTACGGTTTGACGCGTAAACCTGAACCTCTAGTTTTTCGCTTCATGCCATATGTACAACGAAAGACTACTAATTTGTATTTCAACTCCCGAGATTCATGGTTCCGTATGCACTTCTTGATTACATAATGTGTATGAGTTGCCTAGGAACACTCTGTCATACATATATACACATCGTACTGATTCTAGCTGACTCAGAGCATCTTCTACTTGAACCCAACTTGTATACCGGTGACTAAACATAATTCCGTCAAAAGATTTTTTGATATCCACTGATATAAGAAGGGCAGCTTGGTTGCATTGTCTCCAGGTGCCAATGCGTTCATTCGGTATCACTGTAAATGAAAACAGAAGCGTTTGAATTAAAAACTCACGAATAGTCAGCAGAATACAATAAGCAACTTGAAAGTGATATTGAACTGGAAACGGTAGCGGAATTCCTTACCACAATTACCGTTTGGGAAAGTTCCTGATTATGGCCACAAACGTTTATTGAAACACTTGTGAACGACAAATATGGACACAAGTGATAAAACGAAGCTATGAAGAGATCATTGAGAAGCCACAAACAGTAGTCAACACCAAGGATTTTAGGTGCACCCTATAATTTTTGCATGAAACACATTCTCAAGTATCCTCCTGTACGACAATTGCCTTCAGGCTTAAAGATAACTCTTGACGACTATTCTTAACGAAATCAACACAGTTCAAGCCAAATAAAAACCAGAATCACGCCAAATGCAGCTACCTGGATCAAACGAAGCAAATCAGCCAAACTCAAACCAACTAGACCGCGCAAATGTCCTCAAGGTAAAGCTGGAGGCACCACTTCAAACAGGGAATATGCCATATCAACGCCCGTTGAAGTGACTTATTCCGCATATCTCGGGACTGTATCATCGAAAATGTCAATATTTTACAACAAAGTTGTTGACTAACCTTCCAAAATTTTTCTTTGGATAACACAAATTTCCTCCACGCACAGTGAAGATCTAAAAGAAAGATGGTATAGAGCCCAGAGTGATGATTTTATACACATTTTGTTTCACACAAAGGTGACATATTTTGCGCTTCTTTTGTCTCAATCAGAATCTTTACATGAAAGAATCTTTTGATATACTGAAATACGCACTCCTTTTTACCTTGCTTCATCTTCTTACTCTCCGTAGCTAGTCATTTGCAAGTACTGATTCTTGAGTGCTTGTTTAGAGCTCACAGGAACCCTTGTAGTGACCCGTTTTATTACTCACCATAGTACTATACTTTCATTGTGTAGTTGTAATCTGATTTGTTTATTACTCTAAATCTTGCATGTTAACAATTGATACCTTTTTGTACTCGCTCGATTTTTGAATTTTGATTGCTGCAATAATACACTATCGTATTCCTTCGCAAGTGCCTTTTGAATTACGTTGTGGATGTCGGGTAATCACAACGTTAGGATACAAATATAAACGCGAAGAAGTGCTAAGGTACACGTGTACTCTAATTCAATCAAAATATAGCAGCAACAAATTGGTGAGCCCGACGCCCTAACATCCTTATTCAAACAGTCTTCGGCAACCCCTCGGCAACATCCACAATGGAGAAAAATATCATGGAAGGATAAGCTTCCGGATTAAGCTAATAAAACTGTAGAAGCTGAATCTAAACCTAATTGCAAGTAACCGTAATTTCAAAAGTTGCAATCGGCTGTTTAAATGTCGTAAGCACTTTGAACGCATTATTCTGATATTTTGTTTGGTTGGCTGAGTTTAATGTATAGTCTACCACAATTTGTTGGCAAACAAACCAGAAAATTCGAAGTTTCATAATCTACTTATACATATATATAAATTTACAAATCACTCCTTCAGGTCTACTTGTGATGCTGTCGTTTGTCTTCCGTTTTACCCCACCATTTTAGCTTCTATGTGAATTTCTGAATGGTGATAAAGAATGCAGATATTTGGCGACTTACAATAAAATCTACAAAAATTACTGGCCGCAAATCCTACATCTGCTTCACAAAATGCCAATTACTTTCTCCTGCAACGCGTACTAGATGACAGTTCAGGAATATTAGCGTAATACAAATAAATAAATCATAGTCACTACCTGTACAGCAACAACAAATCTGGTAATTTAAGAAATAATGAAAATATCCAGATGGCTGCTCTTACAGTCTTACTGACTCTTGCAGTGATAATTTCCATCTTCCACATACTCCACTTGTCATTTTACATGGACTAGTTAGCCATTATTCTGGTCCCTAGCTGTGAGTGAACTGAGGATTTTCTGTTGCCATAACAATACTACTTCGTACGTTTGACTTTACACTTATTGCTGTTAATACTAGAGCATGCAGCTACGCTGGACTTTGACTACAAAGTAGTTTGTGGCGATTTCAACCTACCTGGAGTAAACTGGGATAACTGTACAGGACCTAGAATCCATGACGAGCTACTACAAGCTATAGACGTAGGCGGATGGAAGCAGTGCGTACGCCTCCCTACAAGAAATGAAAACACTCTTGACTTAATCCTTTGTCATGAAATTGAGCCCATCTCGATAGAGGTAGGAAATAAACTTGATAACAGTGATCACAACATATTGTACTGCACGCTACCATTCCGACTAACAACTAAACACACACCTAAAAATTCCCCGGTGCACTATCAATACAGGGACTATAAGAATGCCGACTGGGAATTCCTATCAGATCTGCTGAGAAGTTCTGACTGGGAAGAATACTTCATTAACAATAACTTAGAAGTATCACTCGATATTTTCTACAAAACAATTGGCTCAGCAAGAGACATAATCGCGCCCCTAAAATCTGCTCTAAAGACACCAACTCCATTTATAGACCGCAAAACGCGACTAAAACTAAAGAAATTGAAAAGGAAATACCATGTATTTAAGGAATTTAATGCGTTAAACCAAATACATGAAACTCTCAAACGGCTCGAAGATAAACACAAAATGAGGTCACAACTTGAAGAAAATAAAGCGCTTGTGGGTAACTCCCAAACTCAGGAACTTTGTAGGATATTGCAGAGACGTCTAAAAAGTAGTAAAGACAATACTGTAAGCAGCTTGGAGCATAAGGGTATAATATACAATGATCCCCAGGTTATCAGTGAACTCCTCAATGAGTGGTTTTGCAATGACGCCAGAGTGCACCCAACCCCAAATTTCCAAATGACTTGCAAAAGCAACCACAAATTAGGCGGAATAGACTTTAATATACAAAATATAGACTCAGCGATTAAGACTTTGAAGTATAATGGTAGTACTGGAACAGATGACATACCATCTGTCATGTACAAAAATGGTAGCACGGAAATGGTAGTCTTGTTACTTAGAATATTTACTCTCTCATTAGAAACTGGAACTTATCCTGAAGTGTGGAAAACCACATACATATTACCTAAGCACAAAGCAGGGGCCAAAACCAGTGTATGCAACTATAGACCTATCAATATAACACCGGTAATATCCCGAATAATGGAGAAAGTGGTTAAAGACCAAGTGTCAGACAACTTACTAGAACATGAACTTATCAATCCATCACAACACGGATTTCTTAAAAAAAGATCATGTGTGACCTGTCACATAGACTTTTTCAACGAAGTTACACGAAGTAGGGACAACAGAGAACTAGTAATTGTGCTCTATTTCGATATAACAAAAGCCTTCGACAGAGTTCCCCATAATCTGCTAGTCAGCAGGTTATGCTCACTAGGGATATGTGATCCTCTCCTGAGCTGGATAAAATCATTTCTCTGTGGCCGAAGTCAGACAACGAAAGTTGGCTCCATAATCTCAAGGCCTAAACCAGTAAGTAGTGGTGTAATCCAGGGAAGTGTATTAGGCCCACTCTTATTCATAATATATATAAACAGTATCTGTGAATGCTTTAGTGTAGGTAAACCAATACTATATGCAGATGACTTAAAAGTGACGTATAAATGCAAGAACACAGATCTTGGAATAACAGTAAACGCCATACAGCAAGAATTAGAAAAAATGGATAGATGGTGTGACACCTGGCAACTCCAATTTAATGTCGAAAAATGTGGCTGGCTCTGCATAGGTTGCAACAATTTAGAACTTGACCTGACAATTCAAGGCCATGCACTTCAACGACTGGAATCTGTACTGGAACTAGGGCTGAAATATCCACATAACTTATCATTCTCTGAACACATCTCTAAACAAGTGTCAAAGTCACGCAGACTTATCGGCTTTCTACTCAGGAGCGTCTACAGAAATGAGTCTAGAATTCTGTTGTACAAGGTTTGTGTGCGTCCTTTATTTGATTACTGTTCATTCATGTATAGTAGCATACGCATAGAGGACAAATTGAAAGTCGAGGGAGTGCAGAGGTACTTCACGTTAAAATTACTCGGAACCGGAAATGGTACGAACTACTCCACTAGATGTGATACCCTAGGACTAGAAACACTATGGCTAAGACGCCTGAGACTAAACTTGACACTTTACTATAAGCTTCTAAACCACTTAGTTTTTACCTCTACTAATGGCACTCGACTTTCAGATGACAATGGCTACAAACTAAGACACACTAAGGGTACAGTAGCTATCGAACAATGTAAAACAGCCACCACGCAAAAGTTTTACTTGATTAGGTATGCACAGATATGGAATAAACTGCCAATGGAAATGCGTCAAGCAAGTACATTGGCCTCCTTCAAAAAGGTGCTTAATGACAAACTACAAGAGTTTGCAAACGATATTAGTTCTAGTTCCTATCTGAGAGCTTCCGAAATTATAGGTCCATTTAATGTATAAGCTTAAGTAATACACCTGTTGTTTTTTGCCTATATTTATAATTCTAGATAAAACATTAACGGTTAACATACGTATCCTCAAACAGACAACAAATCTCGTTTGTAAAACTACTACCCAACACAATAAGTGGAATAAAATGGACATAAACCGACAACATGAAAAAGGTATAACTCACCACAACATCACAAGGACAGATGAACGCTCGTTGGGTACCATATATCCCTCATCAACTGCAACCCACCTTTCCTTAGATAATGTGATGAACTTATACCCATAATGTTGCTGAGCAGTTAATATTCTCAACTCCTGTCGGAACAGCTGAATTTCATAAACCTTCCTAACGCTAAGAAAATACCCGTAATCAGTAGAAATCCATTAATTAATGCGTCCGAAGCTTATGTACTTACCCCCAACAATGACATTGCAGATCAAATGAGATAAACACATCACTGATTTCAAAATAACACATCAATGAACTATAATTCGAGGACTCTGCACACAACAAAGTTATGTATGAATATTTACTTCAAGCTTTATTTTTTTCCCAGGCACGTATAATCCATCCACCAAAGACCTGGTTTTTTTGTTAATGCGAAGACAATACTCCTGTATTTCCTGTTGTGTTGCACTCACTGACAATCTAGCAGATTTTTCCAACTTTGCACAGAAATGATTGTATATAAGTGAAAAGGCTGTTTTATACTACTGGGATTAACATTTATCAAGTGTATGTATAATCTCCATCGAACATGTAAAGCATATCTTGCTACTGGCTGTAAATTGTGATTAAATTATATGGTTCTATTTCTGTAACAATTTGATGATGCCTGTAAACTGGCGTCCCTCATGTACTGTACTATGAGAATAAATTTATTTATTTATTTATAATATAGCTAAACACATGTTTTTTGGTAAAACTAACTTACATTTTGCAAGACAATCTAATCCCTTTATGAATAACCTACCACACCTATCACCAGCAACGCAGCCATCAGTTATGATGCTCATTTTATTTAATTTTAATCAATATCCTTACTTAATATTGTATTGTGTCCAATGCTTCTGCCTGCTTAAAGTGGCCTTATAGATATTACTTCATGACCTTGTCTTGTATACACCGTGTACACTTGAATAATGTTAAATATGCTTATTCCACCCGCAGATTATTATTCATGTTGATGATGCCTGTAAACTGGCACCCCTCACGCTGTTATTTTTGTGTGCATGTTTTGATATATATATATCGTATCTATATATATTTTCCCAGCGACCTTCCCACATATTCGTGTGCACTATCTGCTAACAAAGTAGAGGACGAGACGGATGACACCACAGTCTACTCACCTACAAACTTGCTTCTTCCACCTTATGGTTCCAACATGTGCTAAGGCAGTTCAAAATTATCAAGTCCTTGTTTGTTGGAAAAGATATCAGCTCTCAGATTTCTGAGTATGCGCCAGCAGTAACAGTGTTGTGAGCAGAAGTCACTACGGAGGTCTTAGATTCGACCGTTAGCGTTCCAGTGGGCCACACGTAAGAGAAGCTTAAGGTAGCAGTAATAGTGAGAATAGGTATCTCAGATGGCCATCAAATTCAGAGATTACTCAATGGATGTGAGTTGAGTACCGAGAGACCACCCAGACTCCTTCAGGGGATTCATCGCGCTCCGGGATTGCATCAAGTAGATGAGGCTGTCTCAAGACTAATCTGGTTGCAAAGTTTGCCATACAAGTTCCAGTCCCTACTGAGTATTTCCTATGTGGCAATGAACCCGGAGGAATCAGAGGGATTGTATGTGAAGTCATGGAAGTACACGCTGACGCCTCCTCATCAAACGTTTCCGTATGGGGAGTATCACCCATTTCGACTCTGTCTACAATGGAAGTTCAGGTTACGTCACCTATTTAAGGACTGACGGAAAAATGGAAAGACTGGAAGCAACCATTTCCAATTGCGACGTGGTAAATCACAATCTCCACCAAGAAAACGACCACGCTCATTTCCCAGGCAGAGGTCTATGACACCCGACAGAGGTTCAGATGTTTGTTGGTAGTACAAAAATGCTGCCATCAAACCACCCCGTGTACAATCCCGTGCAGAAGCAACGGCATGAAAGAAGCTCAGGGTAGCTCTGTAGCCTCTCAGTGATGATGACCGCTGTTTCTGACAATCAATCAAGTCGTCTTTTCTGTGGGAGGGACAAGACTACAAGCAAAATACCCTTGGTAGCTACAGGACCTAAAGTTAGTGCAACACCCCGTCATTATCCAGCGAAGTTCTACCACAGCAGGGAAACTGTCACTTCCTGCAACCAACGAAGAGAACACACTGACTTATCGTGAACAATCAATCATTTGGGATCTCGGTTTGTTCAACGTTTTATGTGGATTTCCATCGTAGACGACATCCGTCATTCTATGTTCGCAGATGAATTTCTCAGAAATTTCGATGAAAATTCACCCAGCTTAAAACCTATGAAACGTTCTGGATTACTCCGTTTATAACGTCTGTATTGGGTAGCCTGTTTGCTGCACATTTCCCCCATATTTCGACGTTTTCCGAAAATTCTCAATTCTCTCATAAATCAAATCCTTATTTAGCGTCCACGTCAACTAATACCTGATAAACCGGCATAAGGTAAAGCTGAAGTCTAACACATGATGATGAGATTCCGGCAGTCCTTGGTCCTTATCCTTGCATATAGTTCCACAGGCCGAACATGACTGGTAACCATGTAGGTGTTGCTGTCACTTGAGTAAGGTCACTGTCGCCCCATTACCTATTCACATGACGTATCAATAACGCTGCATGGAAAAACGATTTTTGTAGAGTGCATCCAATCAAGACTTATCACTAGATACTCGTCTCCTTAGATGTATTTTGAATATTACCTAAATTTTACGCCTCCTCTCCCACAGGCCTTTCGGTAGATTCTAATATTCATGGTATTGCATAGGCCTTGGTTATTATGGTCAATTCCTTGTGTCCTTGCTGTAGCTTCCACAGTACGTTCGAATTTGGTGACACGTTTGCACATGTTTTCGCTGATATTCATTTATCGCATTCAACTGTATTTTCGCTACTAATAATGGGCATAAACTCTAAAAAGCGTATTCTTAGGAACATCAGTTACTTAGAAAATAGCTCGAGCTCTTCCTGTAACGCTATACTATCCCCAAAATCAGTTGTAATTAATAGGTCACCCAATATAAACGGTTCCAACATAATTCTAACCCCTGTAATGCAGATGGAGGATATCCTGTCAGAGAAGGTGGAGATTTCTAACGTGGTCTGCATCCTAAACGACATGCAGCTACAAATAAATGATCTCAGGATGAAACTAGGTCTACTTGACCTGGTACCAGAAACTATCTCACACATTAAAAAGGAACTTGGGGATATCACTTTTCTAGAACTCTTTAATTTGAAGACTCTGTCAGCTCGTACTCACTCGGAAATAATTAGAGAACGCTATGGACATTTCGTCAAGTGAGACTGTTAGACGACTCGCATCTAAACAGAATGCCATAGTGCACAACATAACAGACAATGAGCGTGCAGAGTCGGTTCAACACACCTTGTCAAGAGGTTCGCACGTCTTGAGTACACCCTGTCAGTGTATTCGGCTAAAAAAAAGACCCACAACGCATGTGCCCCATACTTTTCAGACTTGACAGCTGTATAATAACCGAACAAATTAGAAATCCTAAGGATATTTTGGCCTCTTCTACAAAATTCAAGTTTAAAATAGTCTTGGACAAAATCTCCAACCAACGACAAGTGGCTAAGAACACCTAGAATACAAATACAACCATACCAAATGAAACTTGGATAATGCCAGTACCGAATTTTTGAAGGACACTGAAGCACAAAGTGACACTCGCACACTAATAGGTGAATAAACGATAGATAAACGTGAAGTGAAACCTAGAAGGAGCAGTAACACTGAGGAAAATCTCAAAAGCCATGAGAGCACTCCTAGGAAATCTGTCGACCTCATACATGAAGTGGACATGGATGTTCCCAATACCGATAACCTGCAAATATCGGTAGATCACACTCCACTCTGGGCGGAGCAAGATAGTCTCACAGTAAAGGCCGGAAAAAATACCCAAAGCCCAAGATCTCTCCACAGGTGTCCATAAACCTCCCTTGTGATAAGCCCAACAAACAGCGTGTAAGCCTAGAAAAGAACCGTGTACGCATTGCGGTAGGTCCAATTAAAGTGACGGAACATGTGAGTGAAAGTGCTCTTCTCCGAACTACGGGTATTGAACAAAGTGTGGGTGACAGACCGTGTGAGGTGAGAGCTAACAGCAAATAAAGCTTGATTCACACACAACCACATACTACCAGACACGCATGGGCCGCCAAAATGTTTAAACAGCAGAATGAGACCCATGATTGCCGTAATGGCCGAGGTTGTAATATGTCTATAGGCACATATAACGCGAGAACGGGACCCAAATTGTGTAATAAGAACACACGAGTGACTAGACGGGACACCACTAAGTATCATATGAAAGGAAATCGATTTTCGAACCCACGTATTAGTAACGTAAAGCCTCACCAGAATTACGAGTATAGATTGGCTCACGGTCCTTCTACGTACAGGCACGAAATGAGTCAACAAATGTGTGACTACGAAAGAACTAGCACGCACCGCCCTCAGGACAATCCAAAAACAGGGTGCTTGGGCCCTGTAAATTACAATCTGAACAGCGAAGCAAACTATCTAATATCAAGAGTTGATCACGGATACCTACGTAAGGATGCCACAAACCTACATATTCAACAAGATTATTTTAAACTGCAGCAAACAAAAGCCTTTCTCTCTGAACAATTTAATTAGTGAATAGTAGAGACTCTGAGACTGCCTCATCTGAGAATCCCTCCGAACATAACACAGGCAACGAGGAGTTAGGGGTAGTGAGAAGAAAACTTACTAACTATCCTCCAAATAACCCTGGCTTTCTGAAAATTATGCCTTTAAATGGTTGACCTCTCCTCAGCGTAATAAATTCACTTCTCAGCATGGTACAAATGGAACGGCTAGCACTGATCCTAGTAACTGAAAGCTGGCTGACTAATAATTTACCTGACACAATGCTCATAACTGATAGCTATGAAATCCACAAGAATGATAGGGTGGACAAAAGAGGAGGCGGGTGTCTAACATATGCTTCTAAATCCACTGACTTTAATACTTGCACAAAAACAACTATCAACAAACTCCCAGAATCTAAATGAATAAGTATCCACATGAATGAAAATAAAATACTCGTGGGATGTTTATACAGAGCCCCTGATAGTCTCAAAAAGACTGATACGGCTATCACAGAAATACTAGAGCATGAACCGACGCTGAAATTCCACTACAAACTAGTTCGGGGCGATTTCATCCTCCCTGGAGTGAATAGTGATACCTGCACTATACCTAGAAGCCACGAAGAGCTCCCAGGAGCTGTGGATGTAGGAGGATGGAGGCAGTGAGTACGCCTTCCAGCACAACATCACAGTTTTGTTGACTTAATCCTGTGTCACAAAACATAGCCGATCTCGATAGAGGTGGAGGATAAACTCGATAACAGTGATCACAACACACACTACTTCTTCAACTAACAACTAAACACCCACCCAGTTTGTTATCAGTATAGGGACTATGGAAATGCCGACTGAGAACTCCCTCGAGCTGTCTTGAGAAGCTCTGACTGGGATGAATACTTTGACAATAATAACTCAGAAGTAACACTTAATATCTTCCACAAGAATATTGGTTCGGTAAGAGCCATAATCGCGTCCCTTATATCTGCCCTAAAGACACCAACTGTATTCATAGACTGCAAAACGCGATTGAAACTGAGGAGACTGAAAAGGGAATTTTATGTATGTAGGGAATTCGGCGCATCACACGAGATACACCAAACATTTAAAAATCTTGAGGAGAGACATAAAATGAAGGCACAACTTGAGGAAAATAAAGCGCTATGAGGCACCTCCTAAAACTCAGGAATTCTGCGAAAAATGAATAAGGGTAAGGCCAACAATGTTAGCCGCTTGGAACATGAAGACCCTCAGTTTATCATTGAACTTTTCAGCCAGTGTTTCCCTAATGACACCAAAGCTCATCCATCCCGATTCTCGACGTTACCTGCGAAAACAACTACAAGTTATGTGACACTAACTCTGATATACAAAATATGGCCTCAGTGGTGAAGAAAATAAGAGCTAACGGTAGTTGTGGGATTGACGATGCACCATCTGTCACACATAAAATCTGTAGCACATATATATGAGCATTATTACTTAGAACATTTACCCTACCCTAAAACTTGGCAAAATACATATATTGCCTTGGGATAAAGCAGGAGCCAAAACTAGAGCATGTAATAATAGGCTTATCAGTATAACGCATTTCATATCAAGGGTCATGGAGAAAGTAATCAAAGACAAATTGTCGGGCTGCTTTCTAAAACATTAACTCATCAACCATCAATAACACGGATTCCTCAAGAAAATATCATGTGCCACTTGCAATATAGACTTTTCAACGAAGCCACCTATAGAGGTGATGGGAGAGAACTAGGAAGTATCCTCTGTTTTGATATAGGGAAAGTTTTTGATAGAGTTCCACATAGTCTGCACTGGTTGTGCTCACTAGGGATACGCAAACCCCTCCACAACTGGATAAAATCATTTCTCTGTGGTAGAAATCAGACAACGAATTTTAGCTCAATGACCCCCAGGCCTAGACCAATTACCAGTGGTGTCATTCAGGGGAACATATTAGGCCCTCTTCTTTTCGTACTATACATAAACAGTACGCGTGAGTGCTCTAGTATAGGCAAACCAATACTATACGCAGATGACATAAAGGTGACCTATACATGCACAAATACAGATCTTGGCACAACTGTGAACACTACACACAGATAGGAATAAATGTACATTATATATACACGAAGAATCGATACAAATGTACATATGGTGTGATACCTGGAGACTCGAGGTTATTGTTGAAAAGTGTAGCTGGCTCTGCACAGGTTATTCAAACCTAGAACTTCATCTAGTAATTCATGGCCACAAAATCTCCAGACTTAAATCCATACTAGACCCGGGACTGAAATACTCACATAATCTATCCTTTTTTGAGCAAATCTCGAAAGAAGTTTCGGAATCACGCAGACTTATTGGTTTCCTACTCAGGAACTTCCACAGAAATGAATCCAGAACACCACTGTACATGGTTCATGTGTGCCTTCTCCCAGATTACTGTTCATTCGTATTTAGAAGTATACACATGGAAGACAAACTGAAAGTAGAAGGAGTACAGAGGTGTTTCGTGCTAAGTGTCCAGAAATCGGCACAAACTACTCCACCGGATATGAGATCGTAGGACTCGAAGTACTATGGTAAGGACGACTGCGAACAAATTTGGCACTCTTCTATAAGCTTCTGAACCGCATTGTGTATAGCCCTACTAATGGTACTCGGCTTTCGGAAGACATTGGATATAACCTTAGACACGCCAAAGAAACAGTGGCTACAGAACAGTGTAAATAGCCACAAGGAAAAAGTTGTTTTTGATTAGATATGCCCAAATATGGAGCAAACTACCTACGGAAATACATCTAACAAACACACTGGCCTCATTTGAAAGGATACTATGTGATAAGTTAAAAGACTTAGGAAGCGATAGTGGTGCCCATTCCCATGTAAGAGCTTCAAAAATCATGGGCCTGTTTGATGCATGAGTTTAAAGACTACACCTGGTTTTTCGTTTTGCACCTATTTATAATTTCAGATAAAATAGCAGCAGTCATGACAAAAGCCGTTAAACCATATAAGATTTGTTCGTATAACGTCAACCTGATACAAAGAGGAAAACAAAACAAACATACGAATGACACATGAGAAAACGAGGCCGAAACTTACGACAATATCACATGGAAGGATTCTACGTTGGGAAAGAATTCAGTGATAACCTACCCACAGTGGCGAGGAATTATATCAATCAACAAATCCCGTTAGTACGATTCAAATTCTACAACCTACTCAATATTGAGTACATACTAGTTAACTAGCTCGCTGGTTTTCTAGCCGGTCCCAAGACCGGGTAAAGAGGGAGGGTTGGGAGTGGGGATAGCAGTCCCACAATACTAAGTCTTTCAAACCACTAGAGAAACTTCAACACACAGAAAATATATTAAAAATATAAAAAACTTCAAACAAAAATCGCATTCTTCGCTCGAATTGGAGAGGCGACATGCATATTGGATTGGTGAAAGCCAGGTTTCGGGAAGCCAGCCAGCCGGTGTGTCTTCTCTCGATGAAAGCAACAGTAAGAATGGGGACGTGCAATGTCCATGCAGTGTATGAGACTAGGAAGGCTGACCAGGTAACTGAAGAGATGCGAATAAATGGCTTAGAAGTATTTGGTATCTGCGAAATCAGATGGAATGGATGTGGACTATCAAAATTGCCAGATGGGCTGTCAGTAATCTACTCCGGTCACCCAGACGACAACCAACATCACGCTGAAGCAGTGAATGGCTATCATGTTGTCACCAATGACAGTCAAAGCCCTAGTGTGGTGGGAACCAATTTCATCCAGGATCATGACAACAAAATTCAACTCTAAAGGAAGGAAGGTAAGAATTGTCCAGTGCTGCGCGCCACGCTACAAACAACGCAGAACAAGAAAAGAAAAAGGATATTTACGGACAACTACGAACAGTAAAAGATTAGATCCCAAGTGGTGACATCAAAATCCTAATGGGCAATATGAATGGCAGCCGATCTGTAAGTCGATAGTACAGGAAGACAACTCATCATGGGTTGAGAGGCTCTTACTCGGCGAAACGAATGAGAACGGAGAATTATTCTGCTCTTTCAACTATTTGGTGATTTGAGGGAGCATGTACAAACACAAGGATATACACAAAGCAACATGGATTTCGCCTGATGGACACAACACAAACCAGACAGACTCCATTTTAATGCTGCTCAAGGAAGTGGAGACGCAGCCTGCTGTATACAATGTCGAGAAAGGGAGCAGATGTGGGCTTAGACCATCATCTAGTTCAAGGAACCTTCAAGGTGAAGTTTAAATACATGAAAACAAATGGAGGCAGACCACAATTCAAGTTCAACATTCGGAAACTAGACTGAAGGACAAAACTACAAGGGATGCCTTCGCTGCAGACCAGATCAGAGCAAAGTCAGACACACTACGTGGCATCACTGAGCAATCATGTGTGGAAGAACATAGGAACTCTCTGAAAGCGATATTTAAGGAAACGTGTACAACTGTTCTCAGAAGAGACAAGACAAGGAACGGCTGTCAACAGACACCTAACTGGAAGCTAATGAGGAGAAGAGGATGGTGAAAGAGAATATGACTACTCAATGCAAAAGTGAACAACAGAAGGAGAGACTGAGTTCATTGTACACTGCACTGAATCAAGAAAGAAGTAAAGAAGAGTGCTAGAAAAGACAGATTGTTGTGCTGCTATATTTTGATTAAACTAGCGTATACATATATCCTAGTAATTCTCGTTTATAATTGTGTCCTAACGTTGTGCTTACTCGACACACACAACGTAAATCAGGGGACACTTGAGAAGGTGTAGGAATGTGTATTCTCGCCGTAATCAAAATTCAAAAGTTGAGTGAGTACAAATGTATCAATTGTTAACATGCAAGATTTAGAGTAATAAACAAATCAAAGTACAATTACACAATGAAAGTATAGTACGATGATGAGTAATAAAATGGGTCACTACAAGATGGCAATTCTACGACACACTGACAACTGAAGCAGACCAGGTGGGCCCCAGGCAAACGAGACATCAGTACATTATATCAGATAACCAAATCTCTATCCGGGAAGAAATCAACCCAGATGATGAAACCAATAAAAGATGTCCAAGGAAACCTGATCACCAAGCAGGAGAAACAAATCAAACAGTCGGCTGATCACATTAAAGGACTCTTGAATCGACAACCACTGGCAACTCACTCAGAAATACCAACAGCAGAACACACGTAAATGCCAGTGGACAGCACTCCTTCAAAGAAAGCAGATATCCTGAATGCTATCAAGTTAATGGAGTCCTGGAAGGCAGCAAGATCAGACGGCATCCCTCCCGAAGCACTGAAGATGGCCTCAGAGATCACAGCAGATGTTCTCTTTCCATTACTGCAAAAAGTTTGGAAAGAAGGACAGGTGTCTACTGACTGGAAGAAGGGCTACCTCGTCAAAATGCAAAAGAAGTGAGACTTAGGCCAGCGCTAGAACTGGAGCGGAATAATGCTCTTGTCCACGCCAAGGAAAACAATAAGTCGCATCAACCTGGGGAGAGTAAAGGATGCGCTGGATACAGAACTCCGCCTCACCGACCAGAACAAGCCGGATTCAGGGAAGGCAAATCATGTGCTGATCAAATTGCCACTTTACGCACCATCACCGAACAAAGCATAGAATGTCAGTCAAACCTCTACCTCAACTTCATCGACTTTTAAAAGGCCTTCTCCGGACAGCGTTTACCGAGAAGTAATTTGGAAACTACTTCAACACTGTGGCATGCAGTGTCTGAGTCTTTGTTAACCTCATTCGCCAGCTGGCTGTATGACAGTGCCACGTGTCAGGTGATCCAAAACGGAGAACTTAGCGAGGCGTTCGAAGTGCATACACGAATCAAACAAGCTGACTGCCTATTACCACCGATGATATTCTTAATTGTGGTGGACTGGATTATGCGCCAGACTGTTGAGGGCGAGCAGTCAGGATTACGCTGGACGACCGGTGAGAAGACTCCAGAAGATCTGGATTCCGCAGATGATATATGTCTAATGTCACATACACTCGAAGACTTGCAGGCGAAAACCAACAAATTGGTTGAATAAGCGGGCGGCAAAGACAGGACTCCAAGTGAACAGAGAAGACAGAGGTGATGAAGATAACCAATCAACAGCACCAATCACCGTCAACGGAGGAGATATAACAGAGGCTACTTCCTTCACTTATCTAAGAGCATCGTTTCAACTACAGGCCCGTGGAACGGTTGAAGATGTCGAAGTCAGAATCGGAAAGGCGAGATACGCCTTCACCAACTTTAAAACAGCCTGTAAATCTAAAATTGGTCAGGATAACGAACAAGTTCAGGATTTTCAAGTCAAGTCGGTCAGCTCTTTTATGTAGGTCAGTAACTTGGCCAGTGTGTCACGAAAAGTATCTAACATGTTGCAGACTTTCATCAACAGCTTCCTTCCCTGGCTTCATACTGAAGACCAAATGGACAAGTGGTCAGACAGAATTAGTAACAAGAAACTGTAGGAACAAGCGAACCAAGAGCTGATCGCTCAACAAGTGTGTGGATCGGGAACACATTGATGAAACCATCGAATAACATCGCGCGAAATGCAGGCCCTCGCTGTAGCGGAATCCAAATAGGAAGCGACGATTTGGTCCTTGGTGTGAGGATGATATGGAGGAGACTGTGTGAGGGGGGGTGTGACTTTAGGCAATCGTGGACCCAGATGAGGAGGAAGGCAGAAAACAGAAGAAGGTGGAGATGTGTTGTTGAAGCCCTATGTTCCACTCGGAACCCAAGGGAAAAATAATTAATAATGATAATACGGACAAATTCTGTTTTAGGCCTTATTCATGTTTTCCCGCATACACTATCATCTGGTATTTTACCTGTATGGTAGTCGGTCTCTGGTATTATCTTTCGTTTGTTTGATCTACATTTTTTATTGATTTCCATACTGTGCTCTAGCCACCACGATTTTCGGGGTGCTTTCGAGAATTTCTAATCCCACGAGCTACATTTCACTTGCTTTAGCTATATATTCGCGCTGAAGTAAATTAAACACTCTCCAGTCGGTCGGTTTAACAGAGTAACAGTAGTCAAGGGAATACTCTTGTCGGAATCTTCAGAAGATCCGAAACAGTCTTGGAACAGCGAAAAGCAACAGTCAAGAAATCTGTAGATTTGTACAAGCTGTTCACAAACATTTTGGAGATAAGTTATCACCTGTCCTTACACACACGGTGCACAATATTTTAAACATGATATTTAAGGTTAATTCAAGGGGATAGTAGTTAAAATGACGCCCATATGATTTCAGACCAGACATGTTAAATGAGACTCTTCAAAAGCAGAGATCAAGCCATCCAAAACAAAGTCTTAGTGCAACCATTTATTATTAATCTATGTTAAGGTGACTTGACGCCCTATCATGTCGAATAGTGAGAATGGTAAGTCGATTTCCTCTAGATTCACCTGTGAAACTTGGTGAAAGAGTCTTAAACGCAATGCTAAATTTACCGAATTTCGTAGCTTTCTAAGTTTAATGTACCAAATCACTGCATTCGGAATTGTTTTGTTCCTCAAAAAAATCTAGTAAAGATGCTATGTATACAAAAATGCACTCAGCGAATTCATAATTTTGAGGGCGGCTAAAATTTTCAGTGTTTGTATACATAAACGCAAAAATTATAAATCGCGTACAAATTCAAAAGGTGTCATTAAATCCCACCTTGATGTTGCGATGACAGCTTCTTCGCAAGGCTCTTCTTTGAATAACTTTAACACTCAGAGATCAAATACAAATTCAGATAAAGAAAGAATTAGTAATATCACTCGTCAAACGTCTTTTAACGCCTATCCTCTTGAATGTTCACAAAATCTAATTAACCCTACCAATGAAGTAATATACATGCCAGTAAATCCTACAAATGTTCCTCTATCATTTCAGCCAGCAAGCATTTCAGGCGAAACACAGAATGAACTTCCACAAAGTTACAGTCATCCCATTTGTCATGGATTCATTTTCCCAAACTCATTAGACGGTATAAATAATTTTGACGTGGTTCAAGCAAACATCCAGAATGTTCAGCAGAGACCAGCGCACTCCTCTAATAATATTAAAAATCCGCTCCAGAGCCTGCAACTCGGAGATATGGATTTCAATGCTCAAAGGCACTTTTATCTGCTGCTGCTTCAAGAGCTGATTGGATTGCAATTATCAGAACATTATAATACTGTCAAAGAGACCATTCCACTGCAAAGCCAGTCGAACATTCAGTCTCAAAATCAAGAACTGCTCCCATGCAATGTTCAAAATTTTGGCTTAAATGAGCATCCTAATCAAAACTGGGCTGTAAATAGTGAACACTCAGATATGTCTACATTTCTAGTGCCAGTTGAAGCCAAGTTCGAAGGAGAAAGTGGTCTTTCGTTACATATAACTCCAAGGGATGACAGTAGTAATACTAGCCAAAAAGGTTCCGTTACTGTAGAATGTCCGGGTCAGCCTATTGTGTTATACCCGTATACTGTTCAACATGATGGTCCACAAGAAGAAACATCTCCGGTTAGTCAATCAATTAATGACTCGTATGCAAGTGGTCCAACTGCGCAGGCACTAACGATAAAAGATATTCATCAATGTGTGCGGAGAGGCTCCTTGGAATTTCCTCCAGAACCAGGCAATGTTATAGTTGAAAATATGCGGGGTCATACGAGACCCGGATTTGTGTTACTGAGTGTGAGACATGAAAAAATAAATTCAGAAAATAAAAACTCACCAACTGCAGATTGTGGCTGTGAAGAAGCAGTTTCTCCTTCTAATTTAACACCAGTCACTCCGGAAGTGAAATTAAAGAAACCTTCTAAAAAGCGATTCAAGCATACAAAAGGTGAGGCGGATCTAAAAAGACGCTCTGTAGGACGTTTGTCCAAGTCCGTAATGAAAAATATGAAGGATGAAAACATATCTCAGTGTACAGTAGAATTGACGGAAGAGGATCTAAAGGCGTTATCTTCTCAGTCAAGATTTCGAGTGACTAGGTTTGCGGATAAGAAGCAAGCATGGATAGCTCCATCAAATGCAGGCTGTTTAGTTGTACACGACCTATGGACTAGTAAACTCCCAGAATATGTGTTGAAGTGCGCCAAGCATTTGAAGCATCCAGGTCCTGATTTATTAGTACAAAAATGTGAATATAATGAAGTATTTAAAACCATGCGGTGTGTTGTCGATGGACGTTGTGAAGCCTGTCAGAAGTTACCTCGTAAGTCTGTTATTTTTATCAGCCACTCTAAATGATGGTGTAATTATATTTTATCATATTTTTGCACTAATCGTCAACTGGCTGTCTAAATTATTGTTTTTAAATAAAGGGGATTTTCGAAAATTCACTGGTTACTTTGTGTTATATTTTATCACACAACATTATAAATACTCATTGCATGGATTTCTTATGTCGTTGCTGCATTCCAGTACATTGCGTGACTGTAGTTCACTGGGTTATATTACTTTTGGTTTTGAAAGCTTTATTAAATTTAATTTCTTGTCAGCGAATGGCTTATAACAATGTGTGTGCTAAAATCCTTTACACTTGAGCTAAGTAGAACCACCTATAAATACTTGCTACTTTCAAGTGCTCAGTTCCCATATTAAGCTTGGATGACATTATATATATATACATGAAGCACGTGTCATATAAAAATGTCGCATATCACTTATTAAGTCATTAAATGTGAAGATAAGGATGTGAAGCGTAAACTAAAATCAATGGAATGCATCAGATTTTAACGTTTAATATCAAGGGAGTAGTTTGCTACGCTGTTTTCCGTTTTATTATCGGAAATACGTTGACTAAGTAGACTAAGCGAGGTAAAAGTCGTCTCGAACACCATCAAGAATCGAATTCATTGAACACTAGTATTTTGACAAATTTCAATATTTCTCTCCTGCTTTCTCCAGACAAATTTTATATACGGGCACCAGTCTCTCCATAAATAAAATGATTGCTTTTCCTGTTTTATTCTGAAGATTCTTTGTTTACATATTCGGTCCCCTGAAGGTACATTTTCCCACACTATTACTTTTACGAAGCAATTACCGTACTTTAAATAAGCTTATCTGTACAGACATGTAAACAGGTATGCGGCATAAAGTGCAACGTAATCAGTTGGATGGCATTATACTGTCTGATGAAAAGAATGTTCTGATTTGTAACCAGTTATAATGGTTTATTTCGGTGAAAAGAGAATTCAGAACCTATTACAAAACCACACTGCTTGTTTTATTGTGTGATTTAATTCCAGACAAACGTCTATCCCAGGGATAGAATGCTGACTTCAAAGTTGGCTGTTTGCAGCAGTCAAAAGTCTTTGTTGATTTTCGACAAGCATTTCGGTTGAAGTCTGACTGTCTTCTTCAACCATATTACCTGTGAATATTACATGGGATTTAATTATAGTGAAAAAGTGTATCCTAGTCTTTCACTGACAAATTTGTTATTTTTGTATTAACTAACAGTGGGATCCTGGATGCGTCCTTTCTTTTGTGTGACATCCGTCGGCTAAATCTGCCTGCATTTGACTGACTCTGGAAACCATCAACCCTATTTTCAGATGGTAAGAATTATAAATTTGGCTACTGAGCTACGGGTGCAGCCTTTCATACAAGCGGTGTCCATTTTCATACAATGGAATTTTCGGTGCATAGAATGATAGTTAATGAATGCGAGTTTTATTAAGAACACCACCACCCACTGGTATGTATGTACATCTAGTTGATGGGTCATGAGCGACACGGTAGTTCTAAATTCCACTGAAATCCGCCATCAGTCAAATAACACCTCAAGATCCCATCGAGGATTTCATACTAGGGACTCATTCGGTGACATAAACGCCGTTCTTTGGCTAGGCAAAATCACAGTGCAGGAAATCCAAAACGTCCAGTTGAATTTAACATTTTCATTTAGACTTATATCTGGCTCTGCCATCCTAACATCTCTATAACGCTTCACCTCAAAATCATTCATTTCGGATCGTCTCTTAGAGTAGTTGTTCAGCGTTTGATGTTTACATGTTTACTTTGACGGCTTTTCGAACTACGTGTTTTCTGTAATCAGATAAAGAATTTAAATTCATGATCGATTACAACTTAAAGTCTTAAGAAATCCATGTGATATGGTACTTCTGGATCAGTAGTAACAGTGAACAACACCCACAGAACCACATCTCTGACTAAATAGTTTTGATTAAATAGATTCTGATAAAACTGTCATAGTTATTTCTATAGATTGAAATAAGTATGAAAAGTTAGTTCACTCATCTTAAGGAGAAAATGTTTAATAAACAGTATACAGCATTTCATAAAAGAATAATATTATCTGATTTGATACAGTGACACAGTGCGATTAAGTTATTTACAATAACTACTAGTTTTTTCTCTATTCACTTATCAGTAAATAAACAGTGCTGCATCCCTGGCTTACGTCAGATAAAATTATTCTTCTAGGAAACTGTACTCGTTCGCAGTACCCAAATTCTGTTCTCCTATCTCCATTTTCCCAAATAGATAACTAAATACCACATTTTGAATTTCTGTTTCCTTTCTAAACTCACATTATAGTGTTTGATATTCAAAAGACTTTATGAGAATGTATAAAGCAAGAACAAAACATTGTTCACAATAAAAGGGGAACATCATCTATGTCATCGGCTTCTCATCAGTTGCTTACAGCCCAAAAACATTACTAAGCTTATGTACAGAAACAATTTTAACTTACTTACACAGAGAGTTCATTTTTAAACAAAAAATTGACATATGCATACAATAGTAATAATAATCATTTTATCCCGAACTATAATAATCATACAGATTGGAATTTTTTGGTGTTACATAGTTAAATGAAAGAGAGAATGAAAACATTCAGTTACCAGGGCAGGGGAAGACTGATAACTACTTATTTCTGAATGTTAATAGCCAGAGTTTATCTCGCTGTTAAGTTGGTTCCCGTCTGTCAGACAACATGTTCTTTGGTGCAATCACAATTCAACAGATACCCTTCTCATGTTAACTCCAACTGTGCATACAAATTCCCATGTATCTATGGGAACAATTGCACTGGGAGAACAGAAAGAAGGGTATACCTCCGATTTTCTGAATATGTACCAAATAGCTTCCATCTCAAGGGAGATAATACTTTCAATAGTGCCTCAAGTTTGCCGAAAAGATTTCCATCAAGCGCCTGGAACCCTATTTATGCGTTCAGAAATAAGTAGTTATCAGTCTTCCCCTGCCCTGGTAACTGAATGTTTTCATTCTCTCTTTCATTTAACTATGTAACACCAAAAAATTCCAATCTGTATGATTATTATAGTTCGGGATAAAATGATTATTATTACTATTGTATGCATATGTCAATTTTTTGTTTAAAAATGAACTCTCTGTGTAAGTAAGTTAAAATTGTTTCTGTACATAAGCTTAGTAATGTTTTTGGGCTGTAAGCAACTGATGAGAAGCCGATGACATAGATGATGTTCCCCTTTTATTGTGAACAATTTTTTGTTCTTGCTTTATTCATACTTATAAAGGGAAATAAATGTGTGAATTTTATGAGTAATAGCATTCTTCTAGTTTTAATGTAGTTCTTCTAAAAGTTTTGTCTTCCTTGGTAATAAATATATGAACTGGAGAAAACAAGATTTCTTTGAAAAGTAAAGGGTTTTAAAGACAAGTGAACTTGACGCTTATTCTAAAATGTTTGAATAATTTATGATTATGTATAGTGAGAAACATTTCATCTCGAGTTAATTATCATTTGCAGTTTCAAAGTTACTTGATAAGTTAAAGTTTATCAGTCTTATGTAATTTTACATCAAACAATTTCAAATTAGTACTGATGCTTCCAAAATGTGTACAAATACACATTGAAAAATAACTAGACTTACTGACCTAAAATTGTTAGTTTCCTTAAAGACGGTTGTTTAACTGAGATACTTTAAATGGGTGTTTAAAATCCTAAAATTATGCATACTGGGGATACAATTAGCAGTTTAGTTTCAAGGATACTTTAGTGATTCCTGTGGCTGTTTCCATACGGACTTAAAACTGCTAATTTAAAACTATCAGAAGTTCTGTAGATAGGAATATTATACATATATATATGCATTTGTAACGTATATTTTTATACATACTAGTCCGATAATTTAGAATTTGTACTCTACTATGTATTAACAGCAGGTTTGACTCCTCAGTTATACTGTTTTCTTCCTCAAAATTACTGTTTTATATGTGTATAAATTTGTTCTAGGAACCATAAATGTACTAATTTATTTTCTTATGTGAGAGAATGTGCTGAATACGACACTTTACATTGACATGTTTCCTGGTTGACAGTCTAAACAGTGTGAGAGGTAATTCATTTTGTAGAATATCCTTATTGTTTCCCAGCTGACAAGTATTTCCTCAAATCTGAAAAAAATGAGGTGTAGCAATATCAGGTGTTGCTTTTTATGAACTTGATGGTTCACTTTCGAAGCTTTTGTTATACCCTGACTTTTAAATATCCCTTCTGTCAGCCACGACAGCAACAACCCCATAAAAAGACATCGGAAAAGCTGTTTACAGTGTTTTAACACTAGATTCAGTGGTCTTTTATCTTTTGCTGACTAAACAGCTAATATGTTGGCTTGTGAAGAAACCTATTTTGGAATCAATCACTTTCTTACAAATCGTTCTGTAAAATAATGATGCTTTTCTGAAATTTCGTTTCATCTTGATATCCGTTCTAGAACCAAGTGGGTTTAACATCCGAACAGATATGGAATTATGAGGGTTCATATTCCCTACTAGTTAGTCTCAAAATATTTATTGCACTGATTCATAGTAGTTTGATAAAAAGGCTTTTCATTACATAGAGTTGTACATGTATTCAGCGGAAAAGAAATAGACAAAACACTCAGGGTACTTAACAGAGTTGAAAATGTTGAGATGATGCATAGTTTTTATTTCTTACTTAGCCAGATATAGCTTGATTACGAGTTTCAATGCAACAGCAGATTCATTACCCAGTCATGGCAAATCTCCTTACATTTTCAACCCAAACTTTTCCATGTTTATTACTGTTTTTCGTTTTAGTTAACATGACAAATTCCTACTTAGTTCTAAAAAATAACATGCTGTTTTGCTAAGAAATTTATGTGAATCATATTCTGGACGTTCTACTGACAACTATTGTTGTCCTATGTGTTACCTATGGTTATGGGAAGCATCGCTTCAACTACAGGCGGTACTGACGAGGATATCAAAGCAAGAATCCGAAAAGCAAGACAAGCTTTCACTACTCTCAAGTCAGCATCAAAATAAGATCCGGATTTTCAACTCCAGTGTGAAGTCAGTGCTACTATACAGATCAGAGACTTGCACTGCGCGTCATAAAGAGCATCTCAAACAAACTACACACCTTCATTAACAGTCTTCGCTCACTACTCAAGATCAGATGGTCAGCCAGAAAAGATCTGCAATAGAGATCTCTGGGAGCGAACCAACCAGGAACTGATTGTGAAACAAATAGGTGGGAAGAAATGGAGATGGATTGGCCATACTCTCAGGAAACCATCAAGTGACATCACTAGACAAGCCATTTCTCGACGTGAACCCGAAAGGGAAGCGGCGAGTTGGTCGTTTGTGCAAGGGTGGCTTGGAGGAGTTCATGTGAAGAGGAGATGGAAGCATGTGGGCAGACTTGGAGCCAGGTGAAGACTCTAGCAGATAACCGAATGCAATATAGACGCGTGGCTGAAGCCCTATGTTCCTCTAGGAATTAAGGGAAACAATAATAATAATAAGCGTTTATTGTGGATTCTGAAATTAAACTAGGAGTGGAATATCACAATCTTCTTCATCTGCTAGAGTTCTGAATACTTAAATCTAGTTTATTTTGTAAGAAATTAATAGTCCATTCTTGTTTTAGCGATTACCTAAGTAAACATTTTGTTTTCACATGATTTTGATTACTAGAGTTTCGACAAGATAGAAGTCAGATAAAGCTCAACAATTTCTGAGAAATAAACTATTCATTCCTGTGTACAATTTAGAATTAGACACGAAGAGTTCTTCTGTTGAAAACTTTAGAGGAAACAACATTTGTACGATAAAATTTGAAGTTTTAGCCAGTTTTGCATGTTATTCTAATCTGAACTTGCAGTACCACTGAGTTAGTAACACTTGGGAGAACAACACTGACACGGTCAGAGAGATTCGCTATTGGGTAAACTAGAACCGTGCCGACTAAAATCTAAATCCACATATGTAATTTCACACACCGAAACACACACATATATATAATATTTTTCAGTCTATTATATATCTTCCTCTATCTTCCTAACAGCTCACTAATATTCTGAAACTATTAATGGTCAGTATCTATTCTGAGCACTTTTCCACTGACACCAGGTGCTGCTTCACTTACATGCATTTGTATATAATAATTACCTAAGCATAGCATATATCTGTAATTATTGTGCTCAACACATTCATCAATAATAAAGTGAAGAAATGTATTCTGTATGCGAATGAATTCATTGCGACCGAAGCTCATTGTTGATAACTCTTTGCAGCAGCTTCTGCTACATGCAAATTCTTTCTTCAGATAGTCAGGACGTCGTTGATTCAGTAGTAGAATAGTCAGTCCTTAAGTTTGTGAATTGCCTGTTGGTTTTTAAATCAAAACAAGCTTCTTTACATGGTCATTTTTTTATGTTCAAAAACAACTCGAAAAGGGTATATGATCTGACAGTCTTGATTAGTGTGAAAATATTGTCTCATCATGAAAAGTTACTAAACGAGATCATAAAATCCCACTTCTTCAAGGTTATTCTTCTGAAGCATTGTGATATTTGACTGTTATATGAGATATTAAGGATTTTTAGCTATATGTGGAGATTATGCACTGAATTATAAGTTATGTCATTTATACGCAAGTTAATTATTCTGATTAACGACACTAACTTCCTTTTAAACTGTCTAACTCAGTAGGAGAGGCTGAAAAGCCCTTGCACATTCTACTAAATTTTTAAGTAGTTTGACATTGGAGAATTGTAAGGTGTAAAGGCAACGTCCTATGTATTAGAAATTTGTTTTCTACAGCTTACTTTCTGATAGTTATTTCATACAGCTGGGCATAAAAGTGGTCGAACTGAAAGTTTGTTATGTTTTGTTATTCTACCTACAACAAAACCAGTTCAGTTAGACATAATTTTAGAGTATGCTTTTGTGGCCTTGTGGATTTTATTTAGACATGATATTGTTTTGATTGATCTCTTTAAATAAATATCCCTTTTTGACATGCACTAATTGATTCACTACTTTTAACTGCCTTCATGTTGTCAATCTGTTTGAATACAATGGGAATAACTCATCAGTTTATTGTTAAATAAGTCGATACACTAATTATTAATGCAATCAAATCAGATTTATTAAACTGAAGTTAATCATTAACTTCTGGGGAAAACATTTATTCACTCTATATAGCTCATGATAACAAAGCATCATGTCAATTTTTTACAAATAAAAAGGAGTTTATTCATAATGTAAACGCTAATTAGTAACTTTGTTTTAATCAGATCTTTTCTCTTCTATGTCACTGGATAAAAAATTAAGGCAAATGACTTTGAAATACATAAGTTCGATAATTTATAGAGAAGGTATAGTATTCTGTTTGCAAAAGTATTTGTAAATGACAGGTTACTTCCACCAGCTGTGATCATAATATTAGCACCAATCAGCAATGAAGCCCCTCATCCTGATGATAACTTCATTTTCAAATATCAAAGATGAGAAGAGACACAATGCAGTTCACTTTACTAAAAAATAAGGATGAAGATCAATATCAATGTAATAAAGGTCTCATTAACGTCCTTCTATGAACGTTTATGCAGTCTAAGTTAGAAATATCGTGAAATTGAATATTTCGATGTACATTTTCCAACAGTAAAGAATGAAAAATCGAAACGAAATAAAGCAATTATAGCAGTTGGAGGAAGGATATGTGCACTTAAGATCAATTCATGTATGATCCCCATCCAGGCATTAATGAAAACGAAACACGTAGATCAGAGAAGAGTTTCTTTTCGGCGAATTCATTTTCTTAGCTGTACAATCGCAAATATATATGTGTTATTTTGTATGTATTTGTACAATAAGTTTATCAAACAAAGATACGATTGGTTATAGTTATTTAAACTAAACAAGTGAAGACTGGTAATTTTTTTTATTCCTTCACGTTCCCAGTGGAACATAGGGCTTCAAGCTAGAGTCTTGAAGTTTCTGTAGCAGTGTTTATTTTTACATGATGGGGTTGCTAGCCTCATGTTCAACCTTTCCTCTTCACCAGATTTATTTCTGGCTTATTGAGGTAAAGAAGTGCGCCGGCCGGGGATCTAACCCCGGACCATGTGCATGGTCGGCGAGCGTCCTCGCCGCTATGCCACCAACGCACGAAGACTGGTAACTGGAGTTACGTAATACAAAATCACACAAGAAAATTAAGTGTTAGTGAAATTAGGGTAGTAACAAAGGTGATGAGTTGTCACAAACAGTTGTTAAAAAAAGTTATGTAGTAATATGAATAGTTTGATGGGTGAGTTTTACTCAGGATGCACATAGGAACAAAGTAGGTAATACGAAATTATGTAAGAGTTATAAATGAATACAAGAATTATAAGCAATTAAAGAACAGGCAAAGAAACAAAATTAAGTCATCAAAAAAATCAAATCAAAAAAGTTGTTACCAAGACAGTAGAATTGGTTGAGTAATCCTCTTTTGTATGCACAGCTCCCGTTTATCTATGTGAATGGCCAGAGCTTCGGCGATACAAAGAAGGCGAAATCGTATTGCCTTTGATAGGTTGTTCTTGACTCTGTAGATTACTTTGAAGGAGGCGTTTGTTGAAATGGAATGATCAGTGTTAACCAGATGTTCAATTATCGCACTCCTTATTGCACCACTATTGCCTTTTTACTTAAGATCAGTAAAATATGA